>BLBF01000021.1:34067767-34145732 GCA_015471245.1 Laticauda colubrina | reverse complement strand
AGCAGAATTCGATTGGAAGTTATGTATTATATTGAATGTTATAATCTTAAAGGTATAAATTAAAGTCTAAATAAGAGTTGAATGGACAAAATTAAAAGATATACTCCAACTAGGATATCAGGTATAATTAGTATATTAGGTGTCATACTCCAATTAGTAACTGCAGGAGAAAATTTGTTTAATGAGAAAAGATAATATGAAATTGAAACAGGACAGACAAAAGTACAAATATAGTGATTTGAATTGAGATATGAGATAATTAAAAATAAAGTTGAGAAAATTAAAGGAGAGGAAAAACTATGTAGAAAATGTTAAACAGTAATAAGACATAGAATAGAACACAAAAATGAACATGAAATTGAGTTTGTGTTTGTATGAAGAAGTGATCGTGCTATTCTCAAAAAAAAGATGTTTTATTTGTATTTTTTTTTTTTTGCGAAAACCCAAATAAAATTTATATTAAAAAAAAAAACCACAGCGGAACTATGGGAAGCTAATAGGTTTAGTAAAGTGGGTTAGAAAAGAATTTGTGAAATCTGGCTACTTTCACCAAGCAACAGGGGAGGGGGGGTCGCTGGAATGCTGACAAGTCATATTTCTGTGGTTTAGTACTTCTGAAATGTATAAATGTGGTGTCAAATCTATAGAAAGGCATTCAGATATGCCTTGGCTAAATAGTTCTGAACTTTTGCACAAATAAAACAATTATCTTTGACTCTGTGGTCTGAGTCTCATAATTTCCTGCAACATTTATGGTAACTCTGCCAGGACTCAGAGCGATATTTCACTGAGGACAGCACAACCGACCAGTGTCTAGCCAGGGCAGTCTCACTGAACCTTCAGCTGGCACAGATTATTTATCTGGAAGGGGCAGACGGCACTGTAGGGGTATCTGGTGGACAACCGACCAATCCAAGAGCCTGAATGGAGTCAAAAGTAAGTTACAAAATAACACTGGCTAGGAAGAAGACGCCTGTAGGTAAGTATTGGGGAACTGCAGACCCACTCGTTTTGAGAGTTGAAGAGGGGGCCTGATCACCCCCCTGGGCCTGGTATCAGTGAATCCTAATGAAACCCTAGTATTGTATGGGTGGTTAAGCCATTGCAGTTCCTGTTGGTGACCGTTGGAATGTCCAGCACCACAGATCAGTAGCAATGCCTAGAAATGGGTGATGGAAGAAGTGTCCCCTAGATACCTCTTCAGTGTATGCTGAGGAATTTTAAGAAGGTTTTAGTAGAGACTGTAGAAATCCCAGATCTCAGGTCAAGAAGGATCAGATTAAAACCAAACCTGTCTTGAAAACTGAACCCTATGAAGAAGATAATTCTCCTCCATACGCCCCTGTGTATCTTCATCCAATGGCCCAAGGCAGGCAAAGACCAGTCCCCCCAATGTTGATGATGACAGTAATTAAGTTTCCAGGGCAGGAGCACAGGGAATACAAAAGGAAATGCCAAAAACAGATCAAGGGGTTAGGCCTAAGGAACCTCTTCAGCCCTCCTGAACCCTTGATCCAAATGAAGATAGAGGGCATCTAGATCTGTAGTTACTAAATTGTTGTCTCCCTTTTCTGCTGATGTTATAAATGTACAAGGGGTTGAATGCTCTGTAAATTGCCACCCTTTTCTAAAGCCCCTGAGATGTTCCCTGAATAGAAGGGACATTAAACATCAATTCCTATACATGTCGGAGTGTCCCATTCCCTTATTGGGCCAGGACATGTTATGCAAAATGGGGGCAACTTTGTCATTTGAGAAAGATAAAATGGCACTAGTCATGAGGCATTCTCCAAATGAGATGTGGCAAGTAATGGTGGCCCAGGAGGTTCGAGTCCTCGATATGTAGCAGGAGTTTGATGTGCACCAATTATGGACAAAAGATAATCCACCAGGATATGCAGTGCACCATGCACCACTAATCATTCAAGTGAAGCTTCTGGCAGTACCTGTTCATCTCCGGCTTGTGCCCCATTGCACAAGCAATTCAAGACAAAGAGGATGGGCAGTTACACAAGTTGGGGAATCTCGACAAAAATGGGGAATTCTTGTAGTTGTTGCAGCTAAATTTCTTGCTGCATGAGGTAGAGTGAATCCTTAGAGGTGACTTTAACATGTAAGGGCATGAAAATACTCATTAGAGTAGTTATTGAGCCAATGGAGTGAGGAAAACCTACTCCCCTGGACTAAAAGTTTAAGTAAGAACAGAATGATAAATTTGTGCATTGAAAAAAAATGGCAAAATACATAACTGAGGAATCCCAATACAGGAGGGATCATCTAGGGAAAACAAGCAAATGTTGGTTGGGTAAATTCAAACAATACTTAATCCAAAGAACTACCTTAAAAATTGAAATACTGTATCTTAAACCCTGGTATTTCGTAAATTGGGAAACACCTGAGTCCCAGCAGATGATAGTAAAATGCTTTTGGCTAAAGAAGAAACGTAAAACTCCTTAAGGACTGGGAAATAGGTAAGGTTGGTGTTAAACAAGCATAGGAGTGTCTATCTGGAACTGGTAAGATTGGAGTTCATGGAATAAGATCTGGTAAAAACTGGTAAGATCTTCTCCATGGAACCCATGGGGACATGTTAAACAGTAAAAGTTGTCTTTAAAAAGAAAAGTGGAGTTCAAACTGACTCATGAGAGCCCTGGCCAGATGTGTGAACGAAGATCTCTATATATCTTGATCTTTAAAAATAAGCCAGTATCCGCTGGGAGATTCTAAGATAGATAGAGAACAATTTGGACCTTTAAAAATAAGCCAGCGCCAGATGGGAGGTCCAAACTAGAAAAAGAACAGACAGAACACCCAGCGCAGAGACAGGTAGTAAAAATCTAGTGCTTAACAATGAGTGTAATTTCAAGTAAAAGTGAGAAGTCCACTAAAGCAATAAGGAAGAAAGCTCAACTAGTGAAACCCCAAGTTAAATACTTAGGTTATGCTATAAGTCAGAGCCAGAGAGCTATAGGACATGAGAAGAAGGAAGCTGTATGCCAAGTTCCAGAACCAACTTGACAGGAGAGAGTTACAGGTTTTTTTAGGAGCAGCAGGATAGTGTAGAAATTTTGTCTTGCTAGCCAAATCGCTCTACCAGTCTACAAAGGGGGGAGAAAGGGAATCCTTTGTTTGGACATGTAAACAAAAACAGGCTTGAGATTTTTTTTTTTAAATTGGCATCTCAAGCTCCTGTTATGGGACTTCCCAATCTTGAGAAATCTTTCAATTTGCATGTGGACTCAAAGAATAATATGGCTCTTGGAGTCCTGACTCAAGAAAAGGGAAGTGGCAACAACCCATTGCTAAAGAAAGTGGAGATTTAAAGGGACAAAAGCTCCCCAGGTCTGGAAATGTTGTGTGTGAATGTGTCTGTGTGTAATCATTTCCAAGCCTGGAGGATGAGACCCTCTAACAACAGTACATACCAAAATAAAAATAAAAAAATGGAGCTCATTGGCTTGTGAGAAAAAGCTCTCAGAAAAGAATTGTAAGTAATGATTGATTTGCTTGGAGAATGAATGAAAGAATGAAATGAAATTTTTGTGTGGGAAATTGTTTATGCAAGCAGTCTGATTACAGTACAAATGTGTAAGTATGTTGATAATAAAAACATTGGTGTAAGTGTCTCTGTGTTTACCTCCATCCCAAATTAAAAGGAGAGTACTTTCATATAAAGAAATTGCACGTGCAAGGAAATGAGAAAGGTCTCATGGAGAAATGTGTGTGATTTACTAAAGCTAGAGAGAGAGGGAGAAACAGAGAAAATTAGATGATAGAAGAAGATAGTGAAGAATAAGGATGTCAGGAGTCACTGCATCTGAGGTTCCACCAAGAACACTGGATAAAATTGCAAGTGAGACCAAGAAATTACAAAATTAAAATTTTTAGTGAATACTGGGGCATCCTGGACATCTTGAAGAATAATCCCTCTGGGATGTCACATTAGCCAGAATTCAAATTTCAAAACCAAGAAATAAAAATCAACCCATGCCACATCAAAATCTAAATTAGTATGTAGAGAGATCAAATATCTTAGACACTTGATCAGTGAAGGGAGTAGAAAAATAACTCCTGCTAGAATTGAGGAACTAAGAGAGACTTGAGAAAGTTTTTGGAACTGTTAGGCAATTGTTGACACTGGATAATGGACCCCGTAATACGGGGTGGCCGGTATGTATTCAAGCTATTGCTGCCACAGCTCTCTGAGTACAAAAAAGAAGAGAGTTCACATTTGGGGAGGGGGCTTTGGTGGTTACAACCCAACATCAGATCAGGAACATCCTGCCTCAACGAGCTCACAGATGGTAAACCAATTCTCGTATCCTAAAGTATGAGGGAATCCTCATACAAGACCTTAATTTGGTACTCTCCACAAGCAGTCTTGTGAACCCTGCTCAATTCTTGATGGGAGAGGGAATAAGTGAAGGAGACTGTAAAGTTGTAATTGCAGGAATGTTCCAATCTCGGATGGCAAACCTCAGATAAAGAATGTTACCAAGCAAATACAACTCAGGCAAACAAAGGCAAACTCAGGCAAACTCACCAATCTATGGATAAAGGAGGATTAGACAGGGGAAGTAGACATATGTTAGACTTTAACTAGAGATAATTAATTGTATGGATTACTGTACTAAACAGTAACGAAAGTTAAGCAGTAACCAAAGTTAACCAATGATGGAAGATAACTAAAAATGTATATAAATGCAAAGACTATACTCCAATAAAGATCATCATTATAATTGTTTATGATCAAACAACTCGACTGCCTCATCATTACAACAAGTGGCACTTGAACAGGGACCCTCTTACTTCATCCGGCAAGGATTTGGTGCACCTTCAACCCTTTGTGGTTTCTTCAACCTTTTGGTTTCTGTAAGTATAGGGTCTTCGCTTTCTGAGGAACAAAGGAAGCATATAGATTATTAGGCTATTTGTTGAAGAAAAATAATACCGAAGTACCACAGAGAAATCTCTTAAGGCTGGTCCAGGAGATTGCAGCTCAGTGCCTATGGTATCCAGAAAAGAGGTCTTTAAAATTAACTGATTGGGAACGCATTGGAAAAACATTGCATACTGAACCTCGAGCAAAAATACAAGTTTTGCATGTGTGTAGGCATGCAATTGAAACATTTGGTCACAATGAACTTTCTCTTTTAACACCTCCACCTTCACGTTATACTAATGCCGTCATTTGTCCCCCTTCTTCACCTGAATATATGTCTTCAATTCCCTCAGCTCCTGCAGATACAGGGTAAAAGCCTCCTGACTCTATTGTTCAGTCTTCTTTTCAGAAAATGGTAGAGACTTGTAAAAGGGATGCCTCTGTCTCGGGAACAGAACTTGCAGGATTACTGTCTGTTTGTCCAGTACAATATCGTCCTGGTCAGGGCCACAGGTTGGATTGCAAGTAGCAGAATGGGAGGGTCTGTCTTATCAGATCTTAAGAGAGTTTAAAAAGACAGTTACAGACTATGGGATTAGTGATAATTTTACAAGAGGACTTGTAGAAGGAATAAAAAATGGTTATACAGTGATCCCTGAAGATTGGAAGCAAATATTTCGCATGATTTTAACATCCATGCAATATGTCAGGGGTTCCCAAACACCGGGCCCCAGATCAGTACCGTTCCGTGGATCATTTTGTATCGGGCTGCAAAGCATGAATAATCGTGATTAAAATATATATAAAAATATGTTTTTAGTAAAGAAATAGTAAAGAAGCCCTTTACTATTGGGGAAGAATTGATTTTGCCGGTCCTTGAAAAAGTGTTTCTGCGTGAAACTGGTCCCTGGTACAAAAAAGGTTGGGGACCACTGCAATATGTGATTTGGGAGAGTGAATATATGAGACATGCTCAAGCTGCTGCTTTAGGAGGAGGAGGAGGAGCATATACAGTTGAGCAACTATTTGGTTCTGGACCGTTTGGTACAATTCCTACTCAAGTTGTTCTTCCTCCAGCTACATTAACTAATTGTTTCTGAATGTGCCTGTTGTGCTTTTCTTAAGGTACCCCAAGCTGGAGAACCTAGAGCAAATTTTTCAAACATTCGACAGAATGCCAATGAGCCTTATGCTGACTTTGTTGAGCATCTGTCCAAAGCAATTAGACAGCAGTTTGATCATCAGGAAGCTGCTGATGAACTTCTTCGCCAGTTAGCTATTGAAAATGCTAATGCAGATTGTAAAAGAGCTTTACAGCCGTTAAAGGCTACTGCTCATTACACTCTGGCAAATATGCTGCGAGTCTGCCAGGATATTGGATCACAAACTTATAAAATGCATATGTTTGCAGCTGCTATTCAGAAATGACAGCGACCAATTAGTAATTGTTTTAAGTGTAAGACGCCTGGCCACTTTTAGAAGGACTGTCATTCTACACCTTCTATGCCTCAGAATCATCCTTTTAAGAAGTGCCCTATTTGTAAAAAGATATTTCATTGGGCCAATCAATGTCGGTTTTGATTGGGAAACTTGCCAAAGGGTGTGGCACCCACCCAGAATCCAAAGCGTGCCTTTCCCATCACTCTGACTCCTCCAGCAGTCTCTCTCACTCCTCCCCAGCCACAGCCGGCAGCTCTGAGATTGATTTAATCATTCAAGAGGAAATTGAGTTTAAATTTCCCATGGAAGTTAAAATAGTTCCATCTCAATTTAAAGGTCCTCTTCCTTTGGGATTAGTTGGTTTAATTTTGCCTCGTTCTTCTGCACACAAAAAGGGCTATTTTGTTGTGCCTGGGGTAATAGATTCAGATTACACTGGTATCTTCATGATTCAGATTTGGGTGAATCTTCCTCAGGTTCTTCCTTATAATTCTTCTGTTGC
Source organism: Laticauda colubrina (assembly GCA_015471245.1). Lineage (NCBI taxonomy): Eukaryota > Metazoa > Chordata > Lepidosauria > Squamata > Elapidae > Laticauda > Laticauda colubrina. The sequence continues at coordinate 34,138,908 of BLBF01000021.1, read as the reverse complement.
TCAATTGCTTCTTCTTCCATATGAAATTCCATCTCTTGGTATAAGTAATCACGGGGATGCAGTATTTGGATCAACTTCTTTATCTGTAGGCTTACTTCATCAGCTGAACTCCTCTCGTCCTTTGTTAATGCTCTTCCTTAATAAACAACCATTTCAAGGGTTATTGGATACTGGAACTGATGTTACTGTTATCTCCTCCTTACAGTGGCCAGTACAGTGGCCAAAAACAACAGTTTCTTCATTGTGAGGAATAGGAGGTTCTACAACTGCTTGGCAGAGTGTTCAAGAAATTAATGTTACAACATCTGCTGGTAAGTCCTTTTTCCTACAACCGCACATTCTAGATATTCATACTAATATTTGGGGCCTTTCTCTTCTTAATGCCCATTTGATTCTTGATGATGGCTCTTCCTCTTAAATGACTCTGTTCTACGCCGATTTGGGTGGAACAATGGCCATTATCAAGGGAAAAACTCGCTGCTTTACAACAATTGGTTGTAAATTGGTCATAGAACCTTCTACTAGTCCTTGGAATACTCCTGTTTTTGTTATAAAAAAGAAAAATGGGAAATGGCATTTCCTTCATGATTTAAATGTATCCAACCTATGGGTCCCTTACAATGTAGCCTACCAAATCCTAACTTAATTCCTAATTTTTATAAATTATTGGTAGTTGATCTTAAAGACTGCTTTTTTACTATACCTTTGCAGCTATACTTTACTATAAAAGGTATAGTAAAGGTATAGCTTTACTATACCTTCAAGACAAAGAAAAATTTGCATTTATTGTACCAGTTTTAAATAATAGCATGCTCACAAAATGATATCATTGGCGAGTGTTGTCTCAGGGAATGCTTAATTCCCCTACACTTTGTCAATATTTCGTGGATAATGCCCTTCAACCCTTTCGGAATAAATTTCCTTCCTGACATCTCCTCCCTTAAGGAGTGGATTGCATTTTTGTCAGCTTGAGTTTTAAAAGTGGCTCTAGCCTCTTATGGGGCAAGTCTGACCACTGGCCAAGTGGTTTTTAAATTTTTTAATTTAAAAAATTAAAAGTTTTTTTTTAATTTAAAAGTTTAATTTAAAACTTTTTTAATTTAAAAACCACTTGGCCAGTGGTCAGACTTGCCCCATAAGAGGCTAGAGCCGCTTTTAAAGCTCAAGCTGACAAAAATGCAGTGAACCCAAACCATTCAAAGGTTGGGGATTGCATATATTTATCTGCAAAGTTCCTACAATCATTACAACTTTCTAAGAAACTGGGACCAAAGTTCATTGGCCCATTTCCTATCACCAGAATTGTCAACTGCATCGTTGTAGAATTCATACTCCCTAAGCACTTGAACAGGTTCATCTAGTATTTCACTGCAGCCGACTCAAGCCAGAAATCACTTCAAAGATCAGACCCCCTCTTCCCACACCTTCAACCCCCATTATGGAGAAGGGGAACATTTTTAAATTAAATATATCCTTGACTTACATTCTCTCCGTGGCTCCACACAATATTTAGTAGCTTGGAAACACCTACTCTCCTCCCAAAATGAATGGGTAGCCAAAAAACATGTGAAAACCCCCACATTGTTAAGGAAATTCCACCTGAAATACCCTCACAAACCATCCTAATTATTAATGTAATATGCTTTATGTCTTCCAGGTGGCATTTCCATTTTTTTGAGGAGGGCAATATGTCAGATCTGTGTATCTGCCATTCTTTGGTGGAAGAAAGGACGGGGTTGGATTTGATACATTTATTTTTTTGTCTCTATGTATACTAAATAGCCTATTTCTTACATGGTCTTTTGTATAAACTTTTACACAATTTACAACCATTGCCTGGTACCTCGGAAAATTCTCATCTCTTGGGGGAGAAGGGGCCATGTGGATTGCAACACCAGAAGATAGCCTAGGAACCTTCCTTTATCTGCTTTCCCAGAACCGCTGGTATAATAACATCTTCATGCCTACAGATTGGTAGAATCCACATTGGACTGAGGGGCAGGGTTGTAACTCCCTTTATCATAGTTCCATGGCCTGAAGGGCCTCAGATCCTGCTTTGAATGTTGACCTGCTTTACTCCTCTTCAATAAAAATATTCCTTTTGAAATACAAAGTTTCAAGAGTTCATACTTATATTTTGATGGGGGGAAGAGGCTGGTCCTTACAGGTGGGCAGGAAGAGAAAGACATGAATGGATTTCCCTTTTTTGCACATTTAAACCATATCAATTCTTCCATTCCTCTGGCACTTCCCCAATACTCCAGGAGCTCTGAAAAATTTATTTACATGCAGGCTGGGGAACAAGTCCACACATCTTAAAGTTGCCAAGATTGAGAAACCCTGGTCCAGAGGTTCATTAAATGATTGTATTGTTTAGAATTGTGCAAATTGTTTGCTTAGAGTTACAGAACATAGGATTAAGGTGAAATTCAAGAGAATTTCAGATTTTCAGAACTCTGGGATGATCCTGGTGTTAGAGTGCAGTGCTGCAGATTACTTCTGCTGACTGCTGGCTGACTGCAATTTGACAGTTCAAATCTTACCAGGCTCAAGGTTGATTCAGCCTTCCATCCTTCCGAGGTGGGTAAAATGAGGACTCATATTGTTGGGGGCAGTATGCTGTCTCTGTAAAACTGCTTAGAGAGGGCTGTAAAGCACTGTGAAGCAGTCTTAAGTGCTATTGCTCTTTTGTTTCTCTCTGGGCTTTAATATTTTCATTTTTCAGAGTTTCCCTAGCATCTCCCAGGTAATTAATGTACCCTATTATTACAGCAGTATGTTTCCTGCATACCTTATTTAACTGAATAGCAAAATGTTCCTTTATTTCTTTGCCTAGTTGGGTGGCCTGTACTATATACCTATAACAATATCATTTCTCTTTCCTCTAATATTCAGCCAAACCAGAAGGGCTTTCATCCTTAGTATTGTGTATTTTTGTAGCAGTGTAGTGAGTTCTTACAAACATGCAACCCCCCATCCTCTTTGGGGTGGTGTTGATGGTGGTCTGTTTCTGATGAACAGTTTATATTTTTAAGCAGTACGTTCCAATCATGGGTTCCATCCCACCAAGTTCCTTGGGGGTACACTTCTCACCACTGTCTTCCTCACTGTCTGATTTGTTTTCTTGAGTTTATGCTAAGGGTTTGATCTTAAAGATTGGTCACTCTCCCTTTCCATTTTTAGTTTAAGGTCCTTCTGGTAAGCTGAGCCATTTTTTTTCCAGTCCTTATGAGCCTCTTGCCAGAAGCTCTTCTGGTAGGTATTGTAAAACAAGTCTAGAAATCCAAAGATCTCTGAATGGCACCAGTCCCTAAGCCAGTGGTTTATTTCTAAAATCCTCCATTGCCTTGTTGGGTGTTGACTTATGGTTGGCAATATGAAAGAAAAAACTACCATATTGTTTTGCTTTGATGCTTTGTTGCTCCTAGTCCCTAGATGTTATTTCCAGGCTCTTGGTTATATCATTTATCCCAACATTTGCCCCATCAAATAACATATTTTCTATTCATGCACTAAGAGTTCAAGCTTATTTTCCTTATTTGAGAGACATCAGCAGATAGACTATCAGTAGATAGTATAAAAACCATGCATTTTATGAGACTATATTCTTCCTACTCCTTCATACCATGGTTTCAAAGTCTAAATCTTTCCATGCTTACTTTCATTTGCATAACCATCAATTCATTTTCATTATTCTTTCTCTTTCCAATCTTTTTATCTGGACTGAAAGAATGGTTAAGAAAACTATTTGAACATAAAAGTTCTTGAATTTCTTCCTAAATATTGAATGTGCAGATAGTCTTTAACTAGAATAATTCATTTAGTGACTGTTAGAAATTGCAATGTTACTGAAAAGGTGAGTTATGACTGTTTTTCACATTTACAACAATTGTAGCATCCCCATGGTCACAAGATCAAAATTCAGACCCTTTGCAACTGACTCATATTTTTCTACCTTCTGACAAGAAAAGTTAATGGGGAAGCCAAATTCACTTAATAACTGTGTGCTAACTTAACAACTGCAGTGATTCAGTCAACCAATATGGCAAGGAATATTATAAAGTGGGTCAAAATTCACTTAACAACTGTCTCACTTAGCAACAGAAATTTTGGGCTCAATTATGGTCGTACATTGAGGACTACCTGTACATACAGCTAGTTCTTGTTATTGAATGCTTCATTTAAGGGTGCACTGTTAAGGGTGACAGTGATGGAAAAGTAACTTTGCAACTAGTTCTCACATTTATTATAACCTGAAAAGCAAAAGTCTGAAAGCTGAAGTAAGATTGTAATGTTTTACTGCATTGAAAAAATCTATTAAAAAAAAAAAACTCTGTTATTTTACTTAATGCACACTTTGCTTAATGACAGAGTGGCTTGTTCCAGTTGTGGTCACTAAGTGAGAACTACCAGTAATGTTACAGTAATATTTATTATTTACATTATCCTTTGTTCTGAATTGGATCTCCACTTTTTGGATCTAGAAGTTTATACACTCTGCAGTAGTATTGTTACCAAGAATTTATTTGTCAATCACCACTTAAAGCCCCTGTCACACTGCACCAACGGATGGAAAGAGGATGTAAAATGGAGAAAAACACTTGTCATCTGTTGATTAACGCGATGCATCCGTTCTGTACTCACTGCTTCAGTTTTTCATCCTCTCTATCCGTCCAGCATCCGTTTATTGACGTTTCATCCACTCAAAAAGTTTTGAACTGCTCAAAACTTTTGAGCGGAAAGTGTATCCAATGTGTCCGTTCTGCATCCACTAGGCATCTGCTAGGCATCCGTTCTGCATCCGTTACGCATCCGCTATATCCGCTATATCCGCTAGGCATCCGCTGCGCATCCGCGCAACTCCATCTGCTCCAGCGGTAAACGGACGCAGGGAGGAAGCGGAACGGACGTGGAATGGATGCAGAATGGATGCCTAGTGGATGCAGAATGGAAACAAAGCATTTAAAACGGAAAGAACGTTCGCAGAGGGGACCTATCTCGGATATTAAGGATGTCTAGAGGATGCCTAGAGGATGCAAAGGGACACATAGTGGAAAACCTATATTGCCTATAAAAAGGGGGAGCAATTCACCTGGATCTCACTTTCAGCCCAGCAGCCCAGTTGTGCAGACCTCTGCAGCCTTCATCTGGCTTTTGCTCTTCCACAGCATCCAGTCATGTCCACCGTGGATCGTAACAAAGTCCTTTTGGCAGCCACCATCCTTCTGCAACAGTGCGAAGCCATCTACAGGCTCTGTGAACTCTACTATGGGAAGAAAAGGAGGCGGCCAAGAAGCGTCTGGGTCCGAAGATGGATCGCCAGAAGAGCAGAGGACAGACTGTACAACAAGCTGATGGTGGAGCTCAGGGACGAAGACACTCATGCATTCCAGAACTTCATGAGAATGCCTCCAGCCATGTTTGACGAAGTTGTCCAGTGCCTGACACCCAGGTTGACCAAGGCAAACACCAACTTCCGGCCCAGCCTGGAACCTGGGCTCAAGGTGGCACTCACTCTGCGCCACCTGGCCTCAGGGACCACGTACAGGAGCATGCAATACGGCTGGAGGGTGCCACACAACACCATCAGCATTGTGGTCAGAGAAGTGGTGCAGGCCATCATCGAAGAATACATGGAGGAGCTCCTCCAGTGCCCCTCCACTGAAGAAGGATGGAAGAAAGTTGCAGAGCAGTGGTATCAGAAGTGGAACTTCCCACACACCGTTGGAGCCATAGGTGACAAGCACGTGGCCTGCAAAGCTTCAGCCAAGTCAGGGTCCACTTATTTCAACTACAAGGGCTTCTTCAACATCATCCTCTTCGCCATGGTCGATGCTGACTACAAGTTCATGTACATCGATGCTTCAGGCAACGGCTCATCTTCAGATGCCCAGGTATACAATACCAGTCACCTTAAGGAGGGGCTGGAATGCAACCTCATCGTGGGCTTCCCAGATCCAGAACCCCTGCCCAACGACACGCAAGATGTGCCCTACTTCATCGTGGGGGATGACGCCTTCTCCCTCACAACCTACCTCATGAAGCCCTACACCTCCAAATGCCTCACCCATGAAGAAAGGATCTTCAACTAAAGGCTGTCCAGGGCAAGGCGGGTGGTGGAGAACGGCGTTGGCATCCTGGCCAACAGGTTCCAGGTACTTCTCACCACCATGCAGCATCGCCCAGAGACCATGAGGAGGATCATGGAAGCTTGCTGCATCCTGCACAATCTCATGTGCACCCGCTACCCAGTGTTGCAGAACAGGCTCGTGGACCTCCAACAAGGCAATGGGACATGGAGCCTGGGGAATGGAGGCAAGGGCAAAACTTGATAGACACTGAGGATGTGCAAGACCCCAACAGAGCCTCATGTGAAGGGAAGAAGCAGCACAACCTCCTGAGACACTGGTGCAACTCCCCAGCTGGAGCAGTGGAGTGGCAAGACAGGATGATAGATGGTTAATGGATGCTTCCTTGAGCCTGTGGCATAACACTGATGAGGTTGTGCCATGTATGTTGAGTGGCCCTCCAATGAAGAGGGCATTAATAAAGAGTTGTGTTTATGTTGACATGTGTGGATGATTGATTACATTATTATTGATAATAAAGGGCCATAGGTATGGCACCTGGGAGGGTGGACCATCCAGTCCCACTATGCTTGCACTGGAGGTTTATCTATCCCACAGCTATTACCCATCCCAAAGGTATCCCTGCCCATCCCACAGCTATTACCCATCCCACTGCTATCCTTACCCATCCCACAGCTATTACACATCCCACAGGTATCCCTGCCCATCCCACTGCTATCTTAACCCATCCCTCAAGCCTGCAAAGGCTTAAACCATTTCTAAAAGTTTCTACCAAGACTTTATTAAAAAAAAGAAATGAAGCAAGTGTGTGAATCAAAGATAGACTTTATGAACAAGAATCTATAAAACTGGTTGGTGCTGGAGTGCTTGTCTGATCCCCCCCATCATCAGCTCCTCCAGAAGCATAAGCAGCAGAAGTTCCAGCCCCAGAAGAGCGAGCCCGTGCTACAGAAGCCCCAGCAGAACCAGAGTGAGGCCCAGGGGGTGGGATGGTGGCCCTGTCCCTCTTGCCAGGGCTTGGCAGCAGATGGCTGAGGCTTTCTGTTCTTCCCCATGGTTGTGGGGTTGCTGGCTGGCAGGGAGGCTGGCAGGAACCCAGGCTGGCAGGAAGGCTGGCAGGCAGGCAGGCACCAAGGCTAGCAGGCAGGCTGGCACCAAGGCTAGCAGGAAGGCTGGCAGGCAGGCAGGCACCAAGGCTGGCAGGAAGGCTGGCAGGAAGTCTTGCAGGCAGGCAGGCACCAATGCTGGCAGGCAGGCATGAGCCAAGGCTGGCAGGAAGGCAGGCACCAAGGCTGGCAGGCAGGCATGAACCAAGGCTGGCAGGCAGACTGGCTGGCAGCAAGGCTGGCAGGCAGGCAGACAGCAAGGCTGGCAGGGAGGCTGGCAGGCAGGCAGACAGCAAGGCTGGCAGGGAGGCTGGCAGCAAGGCTTGCAGCAAGACTTGCAGGCAGGCATGCAGGCAGGGCAGGCAAGGCTGTCAATCCGTCCAGCAGCAGGTCTTTCCTCTGAATGGTGACCTGCTCCGAGCTGCTTTCCTTATATCCGCGGGGCTTACGCAATGCATCCTCCCTGCATGCGCAATTAACACTAGGCATCCGTTAGGCTTCTGCTGTGCATCCGCTGTGCATCCGCTTCATCCGCTGTGCATCTGCTTCATCCGTTCCACGTCCGCTTTGCTGAGGTCCCCCGGAAGCCTTGCGGATGTGCCATCCGCTCTCATCCGCTTCCATCCGCTGGGCTTCCGTTCCGCATCTGCTTTCCATCCGCTCTGCATCCTCCTCCCATCCGTTCCTTTCCGTGTTATCCGCTCTGGTTATGCAAATTTTTGCCCCTTTTGAGAGCGGATAACAACGGATGGAATATTTTTCTCATCCGCTGTGTCCTTTTTACAAACGTTTTGCATCCGTTGGGCAGTGTGACAGGGCCTTAAGATGGACATGTTAAGCCTGGGTTCCCCAACCAGGGTTAGGTAGACAAGCTAAACAGAATGTGCAGCGTTAGTCAGATAGGCACACAGATAAATGAGTGAGCTAAGTTTGTATATTTATTAACATACAGTAAAAATAACAGATACGCTTGTGCTATCAAGAATATATTTTATTCCAGTATAAGTTTATGGCATAGTCAAATAATAGTCCAATATTCATTTACCATGTAGTCAGTCCATTCAGGGGTATTCAGTTAGCAAAATCCATGTAGAATATCCTATGTCAGTTCACTTACAAAATCAGTCCTTTGTTGTCTCTTTTCGGACCTATTAAATCAGCAAATACTACTTCTAAAGGCTCTTTAGTAGTAAATCCATCAACTCTATTAGCCGGTATGACCCTGCTCTTATTTTGATTACAGGCATTACATTGCAAATACTTATTACAAGATTTCAAACTTATTCCCTTAGACAAATCATAAGTGTAAGGAGTGATTATAAATCATGTTTTTCAGTGCTGTTGTAACTCTGAACAGTCCCTAAACAAATGGTTGTAAGTCAAGGACTATCTATAGGTAGGAAGTCTGATTGGAGGCTGTTCTGATGCTCACTTATCTAAAAAGACAGCTACCAGTGTGATAGGAGCTCCTGCTTTATTTTCTCTTGTGCCTAGCTTTTTGTTTACATATAACAAGATGTTGATTTGATTTGAGAAGCGGTCTGTGAAATAGACTTGAATGATTTGATTTGAGAAGCAGCCTGTGAAATATTAATTGTTGACAGTAGAGTACCAAATCACAAACAAAAGCCTTTGACATTACACAGTATAGGTGTGTTTATGTAAATAAAATGTGTTATAGAGAGCTGAGTTCTTAAACCAATTCTAAAAGTTTCCACCAAGACTTTATTAAAAAAAAGAAATGAAGCAAGTGTGTGAATCAAAGATAAACTTTATTGAACAACAAGCTGTAAAAGGAAAAAGACCCAAGTCAAGTGTCCAAATAAAGTCCACACCCAGTCTCTGGCAGTCTTCACGGTCACTCGGAGGTGTGCCCAGTCTCAGGGGTGAAGGGTCCAGGTGCTGTGGAGGTGGTTGCTGCTGCAGTGCTGGTCTGAAGCCCCACTGGGGTGCCTGGCCCCGAGAGGACAACAGGTGATGGCGTGTTGAGAAAGTTCTCGGATAGCTGGCTCAGATGCTGAGAGATCCTTCCTCCATGCCATGGGGTGTCAGCCCCAGTACTGATGAGAGATGTACTGAGGCCGGACTTGGCTGTGGGGTGGAGGAAGGAGTAGTGTAGTGGGGCTGTCTAGTCTGCAGCTGGGTGAGGACTGGTGTGGGTAGCATTGCTGTCGTCGGTGGCATCATTGGCGTGGGTGGCATCGGTGGCATCAGTGTCACCCGATGACTCTGTGCCTGGACTGGGAAGGGCGGCTGCCTGTGCTTCTGGACCTCCTGGTAGCCGTAGCTCTGGTAGATGAGGGGCTGTGGGAAGCCTTGGAATGGGAGGGACATCACCTGGGGTGGAGGAGCAGACCTGGGCTGGGTGGGAGCAGGGTCCTCTGGACATGGAGGGTTGTGAAGCAGCTCGGTGATCCGGTCCTTCACCACCTGGTACTGGGCTTCCTCCATGTTCCTGAGGGTCTGGTTGACATAGGTGAGGAAGGGCTTGCGGTTGGAGGATGAGGAGTCGATGTTGACCAGCTGAGAGAGGAGATCTATGCTGGTGCGGATGGTGTCCCTGATCTCCAGGAGGACAGTTTGGCTCTGCCCCTCCTGCTGTCTGGCTCTCTGCCTTTCTGTGAAGGTGGAGCTGGGGGGTGGTGGATGTGGCTACGACTGTGGTGGACTCGATGTCTCCTTTCTCCCACCGCACCAGGGAGTCCTCCACGTGCTCCACCACGGTTACAACACCTGTCCGTGGGTTCTCCACTGTGGCACACTTCACAGAAACCTGCCTGGAGACAGGGACTGACTCGGCCGGAAGAGGACTGGGTCTCAGCAGGCTGCCGGAGAGAGAGGGTTGTGAGAGGGGCTGCTGGTGTTCCTCGGTGGCGGATCTCACCCTCCAGGAAGCTGCACCTGGCCATGACGTAGGTCTCTCTGTCCATCAGCTTAACCGTGGCCTGGCCAGATTTCTTCAGGTGCAGCTTCCCATACCAGGTGTGCATATGTTTCCACCAGCCGAGGAGCAACTCCGAAGTGTAATCCATACTCTCAGCCTTCTCTCTCCAAGCAGCCTGCTTCCGCTTGGTGTCCCTGTACAGCCGGTGTCCCTTCCGCCACAGATAGTCGTTCTCTCTCAGCCACTCCAGCACCTCATCCTCGTGCGCCTCCTCAATGGAGTATTGCCTCCTCTCCCGTTGTCGCATATGCCTCTTCCTCCCTTTGACTGGACCAGATGGGCCCTCATTAGAGGGGCCCCAGGTGGTAGGGGCTGCTCCTCCACACCAGCAGCAGCAGCAGCACCAGCAGGATCATCATCATCATCATCATCATCATCATCATCATCATCATCATCACCAGCAGGATCATAATCATCATCATCATCATCAGCAGCAGCAGCACCACCACCACCACCAGTAGGACCAGGATCATCATCAGCAGAGTAAGCACCAGCAGCTCCAGTAAGACCAGGAGCATGAGCAGGACCAGGAGCACGAGCAGGACAAGCAGGATGAGCAAGACCAGGAGCACAAGCAGTTCGAGCAGTACGAGCAAGTCCAGGAGCACGAGCAGGACCAGCAGGACCAGGAGGACCAGGAGCAGCTTCAGCAGAGTACGCAGCAGCAGAAGCACCAACGCCAGGAGCAGTGCCAGCAGAAGCTCCAGCACCAGAAGAGCGAGCCCGAGCAGCAGAAGCCCCAGCAGAAGCAGAGTCAGGGATAGGGGGCGGGAGGGTGGCCCTGTCCCTCTTGGCAGGGATGGCGGCAGGTTGCTGAGGCTTTCGCTTCTTCCCCATGGTTGTGGGGTTGCTGGCTGGCAGGGAGGCTGGCAGGGAGGCTGGCAGGCACAAAGGCTGGCAGGAAGGCTGGCACCAAGGCTGGCAGGAAGCCTGGCACGCAGGCAGGCACCAAGGCAGGCACCAAGGCTGGCTGGCAGGCAGGCAGGCAGGCACCAAGGCTGGCAGGAAGGCTGGCAGGAAGGCTGGCAGGAAGGCAGGCAGGCAGGCAGGCAGGCAACAAGGCTGGCAGGCAGACTGGCTGGCAGGGAGGCTGGAAGGCAGGCTGGCAGCAAGGCTTGCAGGCAGGCTTGCAGGCAGGGCAGGCAAGGACTCGATGTATCCGGCAGCAGGTCTTTCCTCCGACTGCTGGCCACGTGCGAGCTGCTTCCCTTTATATCCGGGGGGCTGACGCAATGCATCCCCCCCGCATGTGCAATTAATGCCAGGCATCCGTTAGGCTTCCGCTGTGCATCCGCTAGGCTTCCGCTCTGCATCCGCTTCATCCGCTGTGCATCCGCTGTGCATCCGCTGTGCATCCGCTGTGCATCCGCTGTATCCGTTTCGCGTCTGCTTTGCTGAGCCCCCCCGGAAGCCCTGCGGATGTGCCATCCGCTCTCATTCGCTTCCATCCGCTGGGCTTTCATTCTGCATCCGCTTTCCATCTGCTCTGTCCTCCCCGCGTCCGTGTTATCCGCTCCGGTTATGCAAATTTTTGCCCCTTTTGAGAGCGGATAACAACGGATGGAACATTTTGCTCGTCCGTTGTGTCCGTTTTGCATCCGTTGGGCAGTGTGACAGGGCCTTTATACAGATGATGATGGAAGGATTTTGATGGTGGAAATAATGGACAATAACGTTAAAACACTTTTAATTGCAATTTATGCTCCCAATGGTAACCAAGAAGAATTTTACAGGAAATTACATATGAAAATAATTGAATTGGACTATGTTAATATTTGTATGATGGGAGATCTTAATGGAATAGTTAATGATTGGTTGGATTACAAAACGCAGAAATCAACAAAGAAAGCTAGAAAGATATTACCAAAATCCTTCTTTCAAATAACAGAAGAATTCAACTTAAAAGATGCTTGGAGAGAGAGAAATGTGGAGAGTAAGCAATACACCTTTTACTCAAACAGACATGGTTTGTGGTCTAGAATAGACATGATATGGATGTCAGCAGAACTACTGGCTAATAATATGAGAGATTGAAATAGAAACAAGCACTTGGGCAGATCATAACTCAGTGACAGTTACTTGGAGAAGATACAAGAGGAGATCCAGATGGACCTTCAATAATATGATATTAAAAGAAAAAGACTTTAAACAGAAAATGAGAAAGAACTTGCTTTCTTCTTTAAAGAAAATAGAAAAGAGGATACATCTCGACAGAATCTCTGGGACACAATGAAGGCCTACACAAGAGGCTTGATAATAGACTATACAAGGAAAATAAATATAAAACAGAAAAATATTTTCAAAATATTTCAGGATGATTATAAGAAACTGGAAAAAGACTTACAAAAGTCCCCACAAAAAAAGACATTAAAAATCAAATGGATATAATTAAATATAAAATGGGACTAATGGAAAAAGAGGAACTAGCACAAAAAATTAAAAAAGCTAAACAGAATTACTTTGAGGATGCAAAGAAACCAGGCAGATGGCTAGCCTATAAATTGAGAAAGGAGAGAGAATAAAGAAGGATTAGCCAACTAATAAATGAAGAAAGACACACATGTTATGGAAATGAGGAGAAGAAAAAAATTACACAAGATTACGATGGGAAATTGTATTTTCAAGAGAATATTCAAGAAGAAAAAGTTAAGCAATATTTACAGCAAGTGAACTTACCTCAGATCCTAAAGATATTGAAAGAATGCGAGAAGGGAATATAACAATGATGGAATTAACAGAAGCTTTAAAAAACAGAATGCTGGAAAAGCAGCAGATCCAGATGGCTTACCAGTAGAATTTTACAAGACCCTTCAGGAAATACTGAATCTTCACCTATTAGAAGTTATGGATGAAGTTATGTTAAAGAAAAAAATACCTAAAACATGGACAGAAGCATACATTACACTTATATTGAATGTCATGCCCCTGGTGGAGTCTGATTCTGAGGAAGAGGAGGAACAGCCAACAGGGAGTGGAAGTGGCTCCAGAGGTGGTGGAGGAGGCTGGGGAAGGGCAGAGGCCGGCTGAGCAGTCAGAGGGGGATCCAGACCCACCCCCTAACCATCCCAAGTCACGCAGGGAGGAGAGGATCAGGGAAAAGTTAGGTCTACTCAAGAGGAGATTACCATGATCCTCCTCGTGGCTTGCAGGTGGGAGCTATGTATATAAGTTTTCAACTATGAAGTTAGAATTGCTGGAGTCAATTAGTGTTTATGTTGAAAGAGGCTTATCTTTGCTGGCGTTCTTCCCATGGACTTTTCTCGGTTATTTTCCTGGAGTTTATCATTAGTTATCTTGGCTTGCTTCGGAACTCTCATCAATGCAGTTTGTTTTGGATTTCTGTTTGCCTCATTATTTACTTTTGTGACTTTAAATTGTGTCTAATAAAACAGTGAAGATAAGTTGAAGGCTTTACTGGACTTTAATATATATTTTGGATTTTGAGTTATTTTGAGAGACTACGGGTCATCACATTTTGACTCCAGCCACCCCTTCAACATATTTTTGCTTTTTGTGGGGTGACCATGGATCAGTTCAGAGCAGAGATTGCGCAGTTAAGCCAGCAAGTGGCTCTTTTGACTGCAGAGGTGGCACAAATGCAACCTGCCCAGCCATGCCAAAAATGCCCAGTGGTTGTGCCAGATAAATTTGATGGTTCGCTGGCCCAATTTCCAGCATTTTTTGGGCAGTGCCAGGTTTACATGAGCCTTCGGCCTGAGGACTTTCCCACTGACCAGGATAAGGTGGGGTTTTTGATTAGTTTGTTGTCACATTGGGTGACGCCTCTGCTGACCCAGCACAACCAGGTATTGGACAATTACGCCGAGTTTTGCTGTCAGTTTCAGGCCATGTTTGAGGACCCCGTTTGAAGCCAAATAGCAAACAGACATTTGAAAGAGTTGAAGCAGGGGCGTGGCCCACTCATGGATCATATTGCTAGTTTTCAGGTGGTTGCTCAGGATATACAATGGAATGAGGCAGCACTATTAGACCAGTTCCAGGAGGGTTTGTCGTCGGAGCTTCTGGATGAGTTGGCACACACTAAATGCCCTCACACCCTTCAGGAGCTCAAGCATTTGTGTCTTCGTATCGATGCTAGACTTCAGCAGCGACGGGTGCGATGATGGACAGAAAATGTATCTGTTTCCAGCACGATGGCACCCTTGGTGGAAGTGCCTTTGGAGGAACCTATGCAGCTGGGGGCTGGAGGCCCTTGCCTTGCTCAAGTAGAAAAAAATAGACTTCGTCGTGATGGTTTATGCCTCTATTGTAGCATTCTAGGCCATTTTGCGGCCAAGACATCCACAGCAGTGACACTTGTGGTGGTGGGAAATGAGCATCGCTCAGCCTACGGGGGTCTGCAGGTTGGGGTGTAAAGTCCATAGGCCCGCCATCTTCAACAACCTTGCCACCCTCGCCAGATTTGACATCTTCAACATCTCCACCACAGTCATTATTGGTGAAGCATCTTGTGCTGCCAGCAAGTGTGTTTGTGCCTGGTGTGGGAGCGGTGGAGATCCCAGCTTTGGTCGACTCAGGGGCCACAGCCAATTTCATGGATGCTCATTTTGTAGAGCAGTGGTTCATTCCTCAGCAACAGGTATCCCCACCAGTAATGGTCAGCCCCTTCATTTGGGACCGGTGGTTGCTGCAACCAAACCCCTTTGCATGCATATTTGGCAGCATGTGGAGGAAACCATGTTTTACGTTGCCTCAGTGCTTCATTTTCCGGTGGTGCTGGGTTTAGAGTGGCTACAGGCCCATGAACCACAGATTTTCTGGTCGTGTGGAGCTGTGCAGTTCCTTGATAGGAAGTGTGCCAACCATTGCTTGTGCTACTGTGCAGGAAGTGTGGCTACACCCGTGGACCTGGATCTACCTGCGGAGTTGGTGGACTTTGCTGATGTGTTTGGAGAGAAGGAGGCAGATCAGTTGCCTCCGCATCGGGCATATGACTTTCCAATCGACTTATTACCCAATGCAAAATTGCCGGTGGGTCAGATATATTCCCTGTCAGAACTGGAGTTGGCCGTGTTGCGGGATTTTATTGACAAGAACCTCTGGAAAGGGTTTATCTGGCCTTCTACCTCCCCATTGGCTGCACCGGTGCTTTTTGTGAAAAAGAAATTGGGGAGCTACGTTTGTGGTGTGATTACTGCAAGTTGAATGCAATCACAGTGAGGAATCGGTACCCACTTTCCCTCATCCCTGAACTGATTGAGCGGATTCGTCAAGCTTAAGGCCCTGTCACACTGCCCAATGGATGCAAAACGTTTGTAAAAAGGACACAGCGGATGAGAAAAATGTTCCATCCATTGTTATCCGCTCTCAAAAGGGGCAAAAATTTGCATAACCAGAGCGGATAACACGGACGCGGGGAGGACACAGAGCAGATGGAAAGCGGATGTGGAATGGAAGCCTAGCGGATGGAAGCGGATGGAAGTGGATGCAGAGCGGATGCAGAGCGGATGCGTAGAGGATGCGTAGAGGATGCAGAGCGGATGCAGAGCGGATGCGTAGAGGATGCAGAGCGGATGCGTAGAGGATGCAGAGCGGATGCAGAGCAGATGCGTAGCGGATGACGCAGATGCGTAGCTGCATCCCCTTTCATCCTTTCTCCGTCCATGCTACTAATGCTGCGCATCCGTTCCGCTTCCTCCCTGCGTCCATTTACCGCTGGAATGGATTTGAGTTGCGCGGATGTGCAGCAGATGCCTAGCGGATATAGCAGATGCGTAATGGATGCAGAACGGATGTCCCCCGTATGCCTAGAGGATACAGAACGGATGCATTGGATACATTTTCCGCTCAAAAGTTTTGAGCAGCTCAAAACCTTCTGAGCGGATGAAATGTCAATAGACGGATGCTGGACAGATAGAGAGGAAGCAAAACGGAGGCAGTGAGTACAGAATGGAAGCATCGCATTAACCAGCGGATGGCAAGTGTTTTTCTCCGTTTTACATCCTCTTTCCATCCGTTGGTGCAGTGTGACAGGGGCTTTAGATCTTTAGAAAGTTGGATTTGCCTGGGGCTTATAATCTGGTTCACATTCATGCAAGGGACGAGTGGAAAACAGCTTTTCAGACGAGGTACAGGCATTTTGAATATACCGTGATGCCTTTTGGATTAACCAGCTGTATTCATGCATTTCATGCACGATGTTTTCTGTGATTTGTTGGATCAATTCGTGGTCATTTATTTAGATGACATTTTGATTTACTCAGACTTCCTGCAGGAACATTGGCAGCATGTTTGGCTAGTGTTGCAACATTTGCGTGATAACCACCTGTTTGCTAAACGTGAGAAGTGTCAGTTTGCACAAACCACGACTGACTTCTTGGGACATCATATTTCACCTGCTGGGGTGGAAATGGACTCAGAAAAAATTCAATCGTTGCAGGAATGGGAACCTCCACACCGGATTAAGGATGTGCAATAACTGTTGGGGTTTGCGAACTACTACCACACATTTATTCCCCGCTTTGCTGCCTTGACTGCTCCCCTTTCTAATCTGCTCAAGGGTGCTGAGGAGCAGGCAGCTTTTGAGGCATTGAAAGTCACCTTTGCTTCTGAGCCTACCCTCAAACACCCTGATCCAGGCCAGCCATTTGTGGTGGGAAACAGATGCTTCTGATGTGGCTGTTGGTGCAGTGCTCCTCCAGGCCTATGTTCCTGCAGGCACCTTGTTCCTGTGAGCTTATTATTCCCAAAAAAATTGTCGGCTCCAGAGCGCAACTATAAGATTTGGAACAAGGATCTATTGGTGGTTAAGGTCGCTTTTGAGACATGGCAGCACCACCTGGAGGGGGCTCATCACCAAATCAAGGTTTGGACGGATCATTGCAATTTGAAACACCTACGTACATCTCGGACATTGAACCAGCATCAGGTGAGATGGTCCTTATTCTTTGCTCGATTCTGATTCTTTGCTAGATTTCCGGGTGACCTATGTTCCAAGCGGAGGGAATCAATGTGCCGCTCTCCTGTCTTGGAAGCCTGAGTATACCCAAAGAGAGGATAAAATCTTTCCCTGGACGGTGATTCCGTTGGAGCGGTTTGAGGCCACCAAGGAACCTGTGGACCTCCGAGTGAGGATTCAGGAGGCGCAGCAGCAGGACCCATTTGTGACAGCTCGACATTGAGAATTTGATGAGAATGGGAGACAAGAGACTCCTTGGGCATATATTGGGGACCTGTTGTGGTTCCGTGATCGCATTTATATGCCTGGAGGTCTTCTTCGTGGCCTTATCCTACATCAATGTCATGATAGTCCGGCGGCAGGACACTTTGGAGTGTTCAAAACTCTGCACTTCATCTCTAGGACATTTTGGTGGCTAGGACTTAAACATGATGTGTCAGGATATGTGGCGTCCTGTGGGATCTGTCACCAAGCCAAATATGCTCCTGGTGTGCCCCCTGGTCTATTGCAGCCCTTGCCCACACCAGAACAACCGTGGGGGGCAGTTTCATTGGTTACCACCATTGAATGCTGCCACAACCATTTTGGTGGTGGTGGATACGTTGACTAAAATGGCCCACTTTATTCCATGTGCGGGTCTTCCATCAGCCAAGATAATGGCTCAATTGTTTATCTCCCATGTTTTCTGGTTGCATGGGTTACCAGACCACATGGTATCAGATTGGGGGATACAATTTAGAGCATGCTTCTGGCAGCACGAGTGATGCTATTTTGGAGCAGTACCTCCGCTGTTTCAGCAATACTCAACAAGATAATTGGGTGGAAGTGCTGCTGGTGGCAGAATTCGCTTATAACAATGCTCAACATGCATCCACCCATGTGTTCCCTTTCTTTGCAAACTATGGGTTTCATCCTTTAGCCCCGTCTGATTCCCCAGTTCCGGCAGTGGATACATTTTGCAGGAGTTCAAAGCCGTGCACCACATGGTCCACAATCAACTAGAGAGAGCTAAGGAAAACTATAAACAGTTTGCAGACCGACATCATCGCGATGTTCCTCCTTTAGTGGTTGGCAATTGGGTTTGGCTCTCTACTCGATATTTATAAATGACGCGACCATCGAAAAAGCTCAATCACCATTACTTGGGACTTTTTCCAGTCAAGGCAGTGATCAGTCCTATGGCTTACTGTCTCTCTCTGCCACAGACCATGTGTATCCATCCTGTTTTTCATCATTCCTTGTTAGTCCCTGCCTTGCCCGACAGTTCGCATAGACCAGCTCCATCACTGCCAGCTCTAGTAGCCTCTCTGGGAGAGGAGGAGTATGAAGTGGGTAGCATCTGAGATCCATGCCAGTTGCGGGGCCGATTTCAGTACTTGGTGGCATGGAAAGGTTATGGAGCAGAGGACTTCACCTGGGTCGATGCCACTGATGTTCATGGTCCTCGTTTGATCCAGGACTTTCACGGTCAGTTTCCTCAACATCCTCGTCCACCTGTTCCAGGGAGTGGGCCTTGCAGGGGGGCGATAGTGTCATGCTCCTGGTGGAGTCTGACTCTGAGCAAGAGAAGGAACAGCCAACAGGGAGTGGGAGTGTGGCTCCAGAGGTGGTAGAGGAGGCTGGGGAAAGGCAGAGGCGGCAGAACAGTCAGAGGAGGATCCAGGCCCATCCCCTATCTATCCTAGGTCACATAGTGAGGAAAGGATCAGGGAAAAGCAACGTCTACTCAAGAGGAGATTACCATGATCCTCCTCATGGCTTGCAGGTGGGAACTATGTATATAAGTTTTCAACTACAAAGTTAGAATTGCTGGAGTCAATTAGTGTTTACCTTGAAAGAGGTTTATCTTTGCTGGCATTCTTCCCATGGACTTTTCTCGGTTATTTTCCTGGAGTTTATCATTAGTTATCTTGGCTTGCTTCGGAACTCTCATCAATGCAGTTTGTTTTGGATTTCTGTTTGCCTCATTATTTACTTTTGTGACTATAAACTGTGCCTAATAAAACAGTGAAATTAAGTTGAAGGCTTTACTGGACTTTAATATATGTTTTGGGTTATTTTTAGAGACAACAGATCACCACACTGAAGGAGGATACAGATCTGCAGCAAGTTAAAAATTACAGACCTATATCCCTATTAAATTCAGACTATAAAATCTTTGCTTCAATCTTGGCAGAAAGACTAAAAAGATACTTAAATAACTTTATCTATATCGATAAAAATGGATTCCTGCCAAAGAGACGAATCAGAGACAATGTGAAAATTATTTTGGATACTCTGCAATACTACGAGGCACATCCTGAGGAGCAAATGGCTTTGGTGCACAAAAAGCCTTCGACAATGTGAGTTGGTGATTTTTGTTATTGCAGTTGGAACAAATGGGCTTTGGTAAAAAATTCATTCAAGCCCTGAAACGATATATTATGGACAAACTGCAAAAATTACAGTACATGGAGAACTAACAGAATCTCTAGATATAAGAAAAGGGACAAGACAAGGTTGTCCACTGTCGCCCCTGCTGTTTGTGTTAACATTGGAAGTGTTGAATAGGAATAATAAGGAAATAAAAGGAATTAAAATCCAAAAGGAAGAGTATAAATTGCAAGCTTTGTAGATGACCTGGTATTTTTATTAGAAGACTCATTGGAAACAGCACCTAAATTAATAGAAAAAATAGAAGAATGTGGAAAAGTAGCAGGTTTGAAAATAAACAAAAATAAAACAAATATATTAGCAAAGACTATGCTAGTAAGACAAAAGAAAGAGTTGACAGAAGTTTTAGAAATACAGGTCACAAATAAGATTGAGCATTTAGGGATATACATTATATCAAGATGTAGTACACTGAAAGAGGATAATTATTTTAAACTCAAACAGCAGATTGTGACAGATTTGACAAAATGGAAAAATTGACAAATATCATTGATTGGGAGAATATCTACAATTAAGATGAATGTCTTGGCAAGAATTTTATATTTATTCCAGACAATTCCAATCTGACTAGGGAAGGAGTTTTTTCAAGATTTAAGTAGAATTGTGTTGAAATATATTTGGCAGGGCAAAAAAGCAAAAATAAAATTAAAATTGTTACAAAATGCAAGAATAAGAGGAGGGTTTGCCTTGCCTAACTGGGAGTTGTATTACCAAGCAACAAATTTGATGTGGGTAAAGGAATGGATAACATTAACATTAAGAAACAATAGACTATTGATCTTAGAAGGGCATGACTTGCTGTTGGGATGGCATGCCTTCCTTTGATATAAGGGAACTAAAATACAGGGATACTTTAGAAGACATTATATTCGAGAGGCACTGTTTTTGAACTGGGAGAAGATAAAAAGACAATATTATTTAAAAATTCTATTCTGGATATCTACTATTGAAGCTTTTTCTTTTCCAGTAATATATAAAAAAGAACAAATAGTTAGATATGGTGAGATATTGAATGAAAAGGGTGAACTTAAATCTATGCAAGTGTTGGAAGAACAAGGTGTAAAAATGAATTGATTTTCATATTTGCAAATACAATCTAGATTTGACAAAGATGTTAAAGCAGAAGGTATTTGTCAGGCGGTGATCCATTCAAAATCCAAGAAAGAAATACTTAGACTCTTTGATTTAGAGAAAAGTTATCTTTTACTGAAAGTGAAGTGGTAGCAACCAGAGAATTCTGAATCTGAGAAATTAGGTGCGTAAATCACATATACAAAGTGATGGAAGTGTTCCCACCCCCAATAGTTCAGATGAAACTTCCAATTAGAAATTGTGAATATGATCATATGGGCATCCTCAGGTGATGATGAGGCCTCTGTCCATTGACCTTGGCATGCTTTGATAACGGGTTGCAGTTGCTCAGAGAAAAGAAAGCTAAGCGAGAAATAGAAACCTAACTCTGATGTATGCTTCCCCCTCCTTCATTTACAAAACAGAAAAATGTAACACCTCCAGCTCACTTCCCAGACTCATCCCACTCTCCCCTCCCCCCGTTTTTTATGACAGCCAAAAGATGCAAAGTGATAGTAGAAGATCTTGAAGGCTGACATTCGGCCCTCCTAGAAAAAGGAAAACCGTCAGTCCTAGAAGAGAGAGAGGAGAAAATATAAAGACAACAATTAATCATAAGACAATTACAAAGGAATACACTCCTAGGGCTTATCAGGATACTTGGAACAAAATGCTTTGATCAACTCAGGGGCTTTAACATCGGTTTTGTTAACCCATTTGGCTTGTGAAGAAGGGAAATGTTTCCAGGCTACAAGATACTGGAGCCGACCCCTCCATTTGTGAGAGTCCAGAATTTCTTTAACTTCAAAATGTTGTTCAACTTCAATCAGTATTGGTATGGGAGGGTCAGCCTGGATGGGTCTTAAATCAGAAGTATGTTCAGGTTTTAACAAACTAACATGGAAAACCGGGGGAACCGTCGAAGAGTTTTCAGTAAGTTCAGCTGGACTGTTACAGGATTTATAATCCGTTCAATCATGAAAGGACCAACATATTTAGGACCAAGTTTCTTCGACTTTTGAGTGGTTTGGAGGAATCTGGTGGACAGGAAAACTTTGTCGCCCACTTGATATAATTTCTGTGGAGATCTTTTCTTATCTGCAAATTTCTTATGAGCTTGATGGGCCTCATCTAATGCTTTACGTGTTACTGGTCAGTTAAGTTGGAGTTGAGTTATCCATTCATCCAACGAATGGATGTTAGGCCTTTCACGAGGAAGTTCAGGTATGGATACAAAATCTTGTCCCGAAGCCACTTTAAATGGAGTGAATCCAGTACTACTATGTATGGAGTTGTTAAATGCCACTTCAGCAAATGGTAGTAAGTCGGACCAGTTATCTTGTTGATAATTTATATCACATCTAAGATACTATTCTAACACTGCGTTAGTCCTCTCACAGGCCCCATTGGTTTGGGGGTGGTGGGCGGAGCTTAAGCCCTGGGCGGAGCCTGTCAACTTCAGGAACTCTTTCCAAAAATTTGAGGTAAATTGGACCCCTCTGTCAGAGATTATGCATTCCGGAACACCACGTAACCTATAGACATGTGAAATAAACAGTTTAGCCAATGTCTTAGCAGATGGAATTTTGGAACAAGGTATGCAATGTACCTGTTTGGAAAACAAATCAGTTACCACCCAAATAACCATGTTTCCACTGCTTTCAGGTAATTCTATTATAAAGTCCATAGAGATTTCCCTCCAGAAGGGCTGTTGGTCTAGCTACATTTTGCAACAACCCTGCCAGCTTACCAAGAGGTCTCTTTGCCGAAGCACAAATTGGACAACTAGCTATATAAGCTTCAATGTCCTCCTTCAAAGTAGGCCACCAGCATTGCCGCTTAACCAGGTGTAAGGTTTTCACAAATCCAAAGTGGCCAGCTGCTTTAGAATCATGAGCTTGTTGTAGTATTTGGCCCCTCAGCGCCTATGGCACATACAACTTGGTCACTACCCAAGCCAAACCATCTCTAACTGTATAGTCTTTCGATTGAGCCAAGAAGCAATCATCCAGTTTTAAAGCTTCTTTTAGTTGTTCGGTTAGGTCATTCGATAAATCCACTTCTTGTTTCTTCTTTTGGGTTCTGGTGATCATTGGGGCGGTTAGATGTTTGGTCAAAACAATTGGACTTATCACCTCCTGGCGAATACTGTTATATTGGGGTAATCTAGAGAGAGCATCCACCATGAAGTTCTTCCCCCCTGGAATGTACTTCAGTGAGAAATTGAACCGCTTGAAATACTGGGCCCAGCGAACTTGTTTAGGGGACAGCTTCCAAGGCGTTTTTAAAGCTTCCAAATTTTTATGATCAATCCATACCTCAAATGGATGTTTTGCTCCATTCAGGAAATGTCTCCAGGTCAGTAAGGCCCAACAAACTGCAAAAGCTTCTTTCTCCCAGGCAGCCCACCTTCTCTCTGTTTCAGACAGCTTATGGGAGGTATACGCACAAGGCTGTAAGGTCCCTTTCTTGTTGATTTGAAGTAACACTGCTCCAACGGCCACATCACTCACATCGGTTTGGATCACGAAAGGAACGTCCATATCCGGGTGCTTTGGTACTGGTTCTGCAGCAAACAGTCATTTTAGCTTTTCAAAAGCTGCTTGGCACTCCATGGACCACTCCAACGGCTTGCCCGGCCTTGGCTTCACCTCCCCTTTTGTTTTTAAGAGATTTGGGATGGGCATTGCTATCTTAGCAAAAGTCGGGATAAATTGCCGGTAAAAATTTGCAGATCCCAAGAAGCTTTGAAGTTTTTTTCTGGTACGTGGTGGAGCCCATTCCAATATGGCACACACCTTCTCTGGATCCATCTCTATGCCTTCAGCTGAAATGCGATATCCCAAATAGTCAATTTTGTCTTGGTGGAATTCACACTTTGACACTTTAGCATACAACTTAGCGGCACACAGTTTCTGTAGAACCGACCGCACTAACTTCACATGTTCATCCAGAGTTTCCATGTAGATAAGGATGTCATCAAGATAAACCAGAACTCCCCTGTATAAATGTTCATGTAACACCTGATTGATCATCTGCATGAATACAGCTGGAGCCCCTTGTAACCCAAAAGGAAGAACGTTGAATTGGAAGCAATCCATCGGGCAGTTAAAAGCGGTCTTCCACTCATCCCCTTCTTTAATTTGAATTCGGTAGTATGCTTCTCTCAAATTCAACTTTGTGAAAATCTTCCCCTTGGCTAAATGGGCTAACATGTCCTTCATCAAAGGCAGGGGGTACACGTTTTCCACGGAAATGGCATTCAAATTTCTGTAATCCACCACCAAGCGTTTGGAGCCATCTTTCTTTTCACGGAACAACACAGGGGCCGCTACCTGGGGTCTAGCAGGTTGGATGAAACCACGTTCCAGATTTTTATATATAAACAGTCTTAGCTCCTCTAATTCCCGTGGTGTCATTGAGTACAACTTTGGTTTCGGGAGCTTCACCCCAGGCAAAATTTCAATAGCACAGTCTGTTGACCTGTGAGGCGGGAGCTCATCCGAGGCCTTCTCAATGAACACTTCCTTTAAATCTCAATACTCTTTGGGAATTTTCTCCTCCCCTTTCACGGGTTCAGTACCTGTGGAAGCTATTTTAATCGGAATCTGAAGCTTCGGCTGAGATCACCCCTCTTTTCCCGGTCGCTGCTTGGTGCATATGCACAACAACCCCTTTCTCCAATTAACCTGGGGTTCCATTTCCAGAGCCAGGGTAATCCCAGTATTAATGGTTGCTCCATCCCAGGGACCACAATAAAGCGCAGAGTCTCATCATGTTCTCCCATGATAATTTCTATAGGTTCCGTGATAAAGCGTGCAGGGCAACCTCCAGCCATTGATCCATCTATTTGGGCCAAGGAAATGGGCATCTTTAAAGGTTTTAGTTTTAAGTCCATTTTCTCCACTACTTCCATGTTGATTATATACCTTGTGCACCCAGAATCTAATAGGTCTAGCATTTCCCCTTTGACCCCTGATTTGGGGACCCTCAACTTCACCAGAATGGTCATAGGGCCCATGCTTGGACTTACCAGGAAGTTGTCTTCCGAGTCGAAATCGTCCTCCTCAGGGGTAACCAGGGTGTCTGACTCTTCTCCCATGGGAGGGGCGACCTCCACCATCTCTTTCGACTTTAGTGCTGCTTCGCAAGGCTTCGCTGGGGATTTTTCAGGTTTCTTCACTTCCTTTGGTGCCCTCTTTGGGTCTCCCCCGTATGCCTTCTAGGAATTACACCTCCTGCTGAGGGCCCCGGGGCTGCTGCTGGATCGGGTTGTTTTATGGGAGAGGGGGCTGCTCTGCTTCTTCTAGTTGGGGTTACTCCCCCTTCCCCTTCATACCTTTGTGCAGCTTGGAGTTTTTCAAAGGCTTCATCAAGGAGTCTCCTGGCTTGATTCAGTGAGATAGGCATGGATAGGCAACCTGCAGTTCGAAGAGCTTCATTAGCTTCTCCAGACTCTGCCCAATTTTGGCAAGTTCTAAGCAAACATGCTGAAGATCTGAAACAAGCTCCTGCAACTACAGAGTTTGCTGTTCCTAGAGGATCTTTAGTCTGACCTCCATGTTGAACAGCTGCTGCTCAGTGTCTTTCTTTGTTTGGGTGCTCACTCACTATACCTCCTATCTCCCTCACAACCTTGGCTCTGGGTGAGGTTTTGCCTCCCCCTCTTTCTGTCTGTGTGGATCGGATTATTAAAAGCCCCTTCCTCCAATTCACGTGAGGATTCCATTTTCGGAGCCAGGTTAATCCAAGCAAGAGGTGTCTCTTCACTCATTGTCTCTCTGTGATCCTCCATCCACATCTCCACAGGTTCAGTTACAAAGTATGCTGGGCCTCCCCTAGCCACTGACCTTTCCAGCTGGCAAAATGCTGTGGGCACCCTCATTGTCCTCAGTCTCAGTCCCATTTTCTCTACCACCTCAGAGCTAATCACACATCTTATACACCCTGAGTCCAAAAGGGCTAGCATCTTCCCCTGGGCACCTGACGAAGGCGCCATAGCTCTACCAGGATGGTCATGGGGGCCACATATTGACTTACCAGGGGGTCATTGTCAGAGTCAGTCTCACTCTCCTCCAATGGGGTCAGAGTTTTCAGCTCCTCCTGGGCAGAAGTGGTGAACTCAATGACCTTCAGAACTCAACTCCTTCAGTGCTGTTTTGCGGTGTTTCGCTGGCTGCTTTTCAGGCTTCCTGCCCCCAGCAGTTGTTGGCTTGGAGCTTGGCTTGGTGAGGTAATCAACTGCTCAGTGCCTCTCCTTCCTGCACTTGAAACATGTCATGGACCTTGGTTTGGGTACTGGTCTGGCAGCTTTCAGGGCTTCTATAGGGGCAAGGGGATGAAGGCTTGCTCCAGCAGTGGCTTGCTCCAGCAGCAATAGTTCCAGTCTCTCTAGCCAGGTCGATTTCTACCTTGTCTGCCAACACATATCAGTTCTGGAGTTTTCAAGACCCCCCTCCCCCCCAGGAGATGCAATGTTGACAGACTTCATCATTAAGCCCATCTTTATAGCATTCCATTAGGACTTCTGGGGGGCCAGCCAGTCTTTTGGCAGGCCAACTCCCGAAACTCATGGGTTTATTTTGCCACCGACTGTTCTGACCTCGGCTTCCCAAGATCATGAAGCAGTCTTCCCATCCTAATAAAATCCTTTTTATTTAGGTTAAAGTGAATTCCTCTCCAGTAAAGTTCTGGCAAATAGTTTTTTGTGAGATTTCACAGCTACAGACCTTTAGCAGGCTTGGAAAGTTCCCAAGCCATTATCTTCCAAACACCATGCTGTAGCAGAAATTACTTGGCAAGAAGTCAGGAACAGATCTTTACCCTAATGAATTGAATTAATTGTTTCCTGCAAACACCATTCCTTTTCACTCCTCTTTATTCCCTATGAGAGAAGCCATTCATTGTCCACCCGTGCCCTAACTCCCGAATCAACCCTGGTTCCTTAAATGTTCCCTTTTCCTGGCAGCTTTGTGCATGTGCACACTGGGAACAGGCTTCAACTGTTCTTCTGCCCCACTGATCTCTGACCCCAAAGGCAGCTGATAACTATCAGATGGCCCTGACCCCATGCAGAGCACTCATCAGAGCCTTTCCCAGACTCCAGGACTGGCCCACGTTCCTCCCAACCTCCTCACTGTCTGAGTCTGCTGCCAGCTCTGTTGACCACTGGAAGGCCACAACACTGACTTCCACTCCTGGATGATGGTCGTCATCCTGTTTTAGGCTTGCACTTGGCTAGGGGGTCCTTGAACCTCTTAGCTGAGGGGCATTATCATTGTGAAGAGTGACTATCCAGTCTGTGCAGCCCCTTCCAGGGCCATAGTGACACATCTCATTTTGGCTGCTTCCAATCCACAGTCCTCTCCATAACTCCTGCATGTGACTCCAGACTTGAGCTAGGAAGAATCCCAGGGCTTTGGGATCCCCTTCATATTTCATTCCCAGTGGAGGAATCTTAGGAATTCAGTGCCTCTGGGGGGTGCAGCTGTTGCTGGGGCAGCAGCTGCCCAATCTGCCCCCTGCAGAGTGACAAGTATCACCACTGTGGTTGCAGAGATAATGGCTCCCCCTGCTACCTCACTGGCCTCTCCGTGCACTGACAGGGCATGCATTGGTGTGAGGGCTTCCCTGATTCTTGATCATTTTATGCAGGCATGGGTCAGCAGGAGGTCCTCTTTGTCAGACTCTGGCAGGGTGTAATCTTCACACAGTCTCTGGTGAGAGTCACCCCCTAGGAGTGCTCCTCAGGGTCTTTCATGCGTCCTATGCCCTGTGACCATCTGGCTCAGGTTGGAATCTCAAGTTGCAGCTCCACTAGCCATTTCTCTCCTCAAGCACCAGTGTGGCTGGAGGAAGGTTGACCCAAGGGCTCTGGACTCTTCCTGGTCACTCCCATTAGTCTATATGTGTCTCATGGTCACTCATGAGACCAGTCTCATGGTCACTCCCATGAGTCTATATTATGTGCCCATGCAGCTGACAGTATCTTTCCTCTAACACCTATGGAGTCAAGGGTCATTCTTTCCTAGGGACAAATTGTGATCTTTCAACTGCAAACCAGCGGAAGTGTAAGAGATCATGCTCAGTGTTTACTCCACATCTGCTGAATCAATATTAGAAGAAAGTTAGTGTAACCATATGAATGTTGACGTGCAATTTAATTCTGGCAAGAAAGAGAAGACTGGTTGTATTTACAAGTTAACCTGCTGGAACATGCAACACAAATAGTCTATCAATGGCTTATCATGATAGCTCAATATGCTCCTGGAGCCAGCCCATGTCTGAAAAATGCATCACTGAGAGCCAACAGATAAGAGAGCTTCCTTCACTTAAATACATAGCCTGCTGCCTACAAGAAACAGTATTTAAATTTTCTTTGTTTGAACATAAAGCCCCTGTCACACAGCACCAACGGATGCAAAGAGGATGTAAAACGGAGAGAAACACTTGCCATCCATTGGTTAACGCGATGCTTCCGTTCTGAACTCACTGCGTCCGTTTTTCATTCTCTCTATCCGCCCAGCATCCGTCTACAGACATTTCATCCGCTCAAAAAGTTTTGAGCTGCACAAAACTTTTTGAAGGGAAAATGTATCCAACGCGTCCGTTAGACATCCGCTACGCAAACGGGGAACATCCGTTCTACATCCGTTGCCATCGGTTACGCATCCGCTATATCCGCAAGGCATCTGCTGTGCATCCGCACAACTTGCATCCGCTCCAGTGGAAAACGGACACAGGGAGGAAGCGAAATGGACGTGGAACTGACATGCAGCGTTAGTAGCACGGACATAGAAAGGATGAAAGCGGATGCAGCTCGCATAGAAAGCATTAAAACGGAAAAAACGTTCGCATAGGGGACGTATCTCGGATATTTAGGATGTCTGCAGGATGTCTAGAGGATGCGAAAGGACACCTAGCAGAAAACCTATATTTCCTATAAAAAGGGGGAGGAACTCACCTGGATCTCACTTTCAGTCCAGCAGCCCTGCTGTGCAGACCTCTTCAGCCTCCATCTGGCTCTTGCTCTTTCACAGCATCCAGTCATCTCCACCATGGATCGTCACACACTCCTTTTGGTAGCCACCATCGTTCTACAACATTGTGAAGCCATCTACAGGCTCTTTCACCTGTTCTACGCGAAGAAAAGGAGGTGGCCAAGAAGTGTGGGTCCGAAGATGGATCGCCAGAAGAGCAGAGTAGGGACTGTATAACAAGCTGATGGTGGAGCTGAGGAACGAAGACACTTGTGCATTCCAGAACTTCATGAGGATGCCGCCAGCCATGTTTGATGAAGTTGTGAAGCGGCTGAGACCCAGGTTGACCAAGCAGAGCACCAACTTCTGGCCCAGCCTGGACCCTGGGCTCAAGGTGGCACTGACTCTGCGCCACCTGGCCTCAGGGACCATGTACAGGAGCATGCAGTATGGCTGGAGGGTGCCACACAACACCATCAGCATTGTGGTCAGAGAAGTGGTTCAGGCCATCATCGAAGAATACCTGGAGGAGTTCCTCCAGTGCCCCTCCACTGAAGAAGGCTGGAAGAAAGTTGCAGAGCAGTGGTATCAAAAGTGGAACTTCCCTCACACCGATGGAGCCATAGATGGGAAGCACGTGGCCTGGAAAGCTCCCGCCAAGTCAGGGTCCACTTATCACAACTACAAGGGCTTCTTCAGCATCATCCTCTTCGCCATGGTCGATGCTGACTACAAGTTCATGTACATCGATGCTTCAGGCAATGTGTCATCTTCAGATGCCCAGGTGTACAACGCCAGTCACCTCAAGGAGGGGCTGGAACGCAACCTCATCATGGGCTTCCCAGATCCAGACCCCCTGCCTAACGACACACAAGATGTGCCCTACTTCATTGTGGGGGATGACTCCTTCTCCCTCACAACCTACCTCATGAAGCCTTACACTTCCAGATGCCTCACCCGTGAAGAGAGGATCTTCAACTACAGGCTGTCCAGGGAAAGGCGGGTGGTGGAGAACGCCTTTGGCATCCTGGCCAACAGGTTCCAGGTACTTCTCACCACCATGCAGCATCGCCCACGGACCATGAGGAACATCGTGGAAGCTTGCTGCATCCTGCACAATCTCATGCGCACCCGCTACCCATTGTTGCAGAACAGGCTTGTGGACCACCAACAAGGCAATGGGGACATGGAGCCTGGTGAATGGAGGCAAGGGCGAAACCTGATCGACAATGTGGATGTACCAGGCCCCAACAGAGTTTCACGTGAAGGGAAGAAGCAGCGCAACCTCCTGAAACACTGGTGCAACTCCCCAGCTGGAGCAGTGGAGTGGCAAGACAGGATGGTAGATGCTTAATGGATGCTTATTTGAGACTGTCTGATGAGATTGTGCCATGTATGTTGAGTGGTCTTACAATGAATAGGGCATTAATAAAGAGTTTTGTTTATGCTTGAAATGTGTGGATCAATGATTAAATTGTTATTGATAATAAAGGACCATAGTTGTGGGAGGGTGGACCATACAGTCCCACTATGCTTGCACTGGAGGCTTATCTATCCCATAGCTATTACCCATCCCACAGCTATTACCCATTCCACAGGTATCCCTGCCCATCCCACTGCTATCCTTACCCATCCCACAGCTATTACCCATCCCACAGGTATCCCTGCCCATCCCACAGCTATTACCCATCCCACAAGCCATCCCATAAGCATGCAAAGGCTTAACCATTTGCTAAAACTTTCCACCAAGACTTTATTAAGTAAAAGAAATGACCCAAGTGTGTGAAGCAAAGAAAACCTTTATTAATAACAGTAAAGTGTAGGACTTTATTTAAAAAGCAAAAGGAACCAAGAAAAGTGTCCCAAGCAATGATAAAGTCAGCTGGTAACAACTCAGTCTCTGGTAATGTTCTCAGTCACTCTGAGGCATGTCCATGGTCTCAGGTGTAAAGGGGACAGGGACTGTGGAGGTGGCAGTGGCTGGAGTGCTGGTCTGAGGCTCAGTTTGGGTGCCTGGTCCCGAGAGGACAACAGGAGATAGTGTGTTCAGGAAGCTCTCAGAAAGCTGGCTCAGCCCAGTGAGGTTGAGAGGCCCTTCATCCAGGACCTGGGATGTCAGGCACAGGACCGATGACAGATGTTCTGAGGTGGGGCTTGGCTGTGGTGTGGAGGAAGGAGGAGTGTAGTGGGGCTGTCTGGTCTGCAGCTGGGTCAGCTGAGGCATCTGTGGCGTGCGAGGAAACATCTGTGACGTCGGTGGCATCTGTGGCATCTGTGGCATCAGTGGCATCTGTGGCGTCGGTAGCATCTGTGACATCGGTGGAATCGGTGGCATCAGTGGCATCTGTGGCGTCAGTGGCATCTGTGGCGTCAGTGGCATCTGTGGTATCGGTGGTATCGGTGGTATCGGTGGCATCGGTGGCACCTGTGGCGTGCGAGGAACCTGTGCCTGGACTGGGAAGGGTTGCCTTTGTTGAGGGAAGTCCTGGTAGCCGTAGCTTTGGTAGGAAAGGGGCTGTGGAAAGCCTTGGAAGGGCTGTGACATCGCCTGGGGTGGAGGAGCAGACCTGGAGTGGGTGGGAGCAGGTTCAGCTGGGCCTGGAGGGTGGTGCAGCAGCGCCGTGATCCACTCCTTCATCACCTGGTACTGGGGCTCAGGCATGTCCATGTGGGTCTGGGTCACGTAGGTGAGGAAGGCCTTGCGGTTTGAGGAAGGAATCTTGAAGTGTACCAGCTGAGAGAGGAGATCTGCGCTGTTCTTGATGGTGTCCCTGATCTCCAAGAGGACAGTGTGGCTCTGTCCCTCTAGTCTGCCTCTCTGCCTGCTTTCTGTGGAGGTGGAGCTGAGGGTGGGTGTGGGTTGGTCCCTGGTGGTCGCTGCTTCTTCTTGTTCCATGTGTGTGAGAGAATCCTCCACGTCCTCCGGCATAGGGTGTGCAGCTGTCGGGGGGGGGGTCTCTGTCGCAGGGCACTCTGTGGACACCTGCCCGGACACAGTCACTGTCTCCTGGCCAGAAGAGGACTGGCTGTCTGTGGGCTGCCTGAGAGTGAGGGTAGACAGAGGGGCTGCTCCTCGGTGTCAGACCTCACCCTTCAGAAAGCTGCACTTTGCCATGACATAGGTCTCCCGATCGGTGAGCTTGACCGCGGCCTGGCCAGACTTCTTCAGGTGCAGCTTCCCATACCAGGTGTGCATATGCTTCCACCACCCGAGGAGGACATCTGAAGTGTAGCCCAGGCTCTCCGCCTTCTGTCTCCAAGCCATCTGCTTCCGCATGGTGTCTCGATAGAGACTGTGGCCCTTCCTCCAGATATACTCATTCTCCCTCAGCCACTCCAGAACCTCCTCCTCATGCTCCTCTGCGATGGTGTACTGCTTCCTCTCTCCCTTCTCCTTCTCCTTGCCTTGCCTCTTCCTCCCTCTGGCAGGGCCTTCAGCATCAGAGCTTTCAGGGCTTTGGGGCT
Source organism: Laticauda colubrina (assembly GCA_015471245.1). NCBI lineage: Eukaryota > Metazoa > Chordata > Lepidosauria > Squamata > Elapidae > Laticauda > Laticauda colubrina. Next base: position 34,106,902 of record BLBF01000021.1, on the reverse strand, counting down.
GGTCCACCACAGCAGCAGCAGGAGAAGCAGCAGGAGAAGCAGCACCAGCACCAGCAGCAGGAGAAGCACCACCACCACCAGCAGCAGGAGCAGCACCAGCAGCAGAAGAAGCAGCAGCAACAGAAGAAGAAGCAGCAGCAACAGCAGCAGAAGCAGCAGCAGCAGCAGAGTCAGCGCCAGGGGGTGGGATAGTGGATCTATCCCTCTTGCCAGGGCTGGCAGAAGATGGCACAGGCTTCCTCTTCTTCCCCATGATGAAGATTTCTGTGATGAAGATGTCTCTGATGAAGATGTGTCTGGCAGCAGGTCTTTCCTCTGAATGGTGACCTGCTTACTAGCTGCCTACTTTAATATCCATGGGGCTGATACAATGTATCATTCCCGCATGTGTGGTGATCCGCTAGGCATCTGCTACGCATCTGCTCTGCATCCGCTATGCATCCGCTATGCATCCGCTATGCATCCGCTATGCATCCGCTCCGTATCCGCTTCATCCACTACGCATCCGCTCTTTCCTCTATGCGTCCGCTTTGCTATGCTCCCCCGGAAGCCCTGCGGACGTGCCATCCGCTTCCATCCACTTTTATCTGCTAGGCTTCCATTGAGCATCCGTTTTACATCTGTGATACGTCCTCCCCCCGTCCATTCTTTTCCGTTCTCTTTGTACAAATTTGGGGCACTTTTGAGAGAAGATAACAACGGATGGAAAATTTGCTCGTCCGCTGTGTCCTTTTTACATACGTTTTGAATCTGTCGGACAATGTGACCTGGCCTTAAGATTTCTTTTTCTGTTCCTAGGAGGGGGTGAATCGTAACTTTGAACACATATATCTTGTGTATATGTGTGGATTGGTTTTACCCAAACTTTGTTTGATCAATTAAAGTTTGATTTTATTCTTCAAAGCCTCTGCTTAAGTTCATTTTGGGCACATTGTGATCTTAAGTTATTAGCCAGACTCTACAAGGTTTAGTCAAGCTCTCTGTCAACTAACTTTCCCCCCAATCTGTATGATTCTTCACAAATATTAGGAGATCTTTTTTAACACATAGCAAATCACCTAAGATTGTCTGTTTATAGTAAAATGATTCTTTTCCTTTAAGAGCCTCTGACAAGGCATATACAAAGTTTTGCTTTCAGTACAAAAGTTCAAGGCAAAGTACAACAGTGGCTATGGTGTTTCAAAACAAAAGTAAAGAATGCTTTTATCTTGCACAATGCTACAAACTATCATTAACAGTAACATTAGAAGAAGCACTGATCAATAAAGCCCTTGTCACACAACACCAATGGATGGAAAGAGGATGTAAAACGGAGAGAAACACCTGCCATCCGTTGGTTAACGCGGTGCATCCGTTCTGTACACACTGTGTCCGTTTTTCATACTCTCCATCCATCCAGCATCCGTCTAGTGTGATTTCATCCGCTCAAAAAGTTTTGAGCTGCACAAAACTTTTTGAGTGGATAAAGTATCCAATGCATACGTTCTACATCCATATACGGGGAACATCCGTTATACGTCTGTCGTCATCCGTTACGCGTCCGCTATATCCGCTAGGCATCCGCTGCGCACCCGTGCAACTTGCATCCACTCCAGTGGAAAACGGACACAGGGAGGAAGCAAAACGGACGCGGAACGGACATGCAGCGGTAGTAGCACGGATGTAGAAAGGATGAAAGCGGATGCAGCTTGCATAGAAAGCATTAAAATGGAAAAAACGTTTGTATAGGGGACGTATCTCGGATATTTAGGATGTCTGCAGGATGTCTAGAGGATGCAAAAGGACACCTAGCAGAAAACCTATATTTCCTATAAAAAGGGGGAGAAATCACCTGGATCTCACTTTCAGTCCAGCAGCCCTGCTGTGCAGACCTCTTCAGCCTTCATCTTGCTCTTGCTCTTCCACAGCATCCAGTCATCTCCACCATAGATCATCACACACTCCTTTTGGAAGCCGCCATTGTTCAACAACAGTGCGAAGCCCTCTACAGGCTCTTTCACCTGTTCTACGTGAAGAAAAGGAGGCGGCCAAGAAGTGTCTGGGTCCAAAGATGGATCGAGAGAAGAGCTGAATACGGACTGTGTAACAAGCTGATGGTGGAGCTGAGGAACGAAGACACTCGTACATTCCAGAACTTCATGAGGATGCCGCCAGCCATGTTTGATGAAGTTGTGGAGTGGCTGAGACCCAGGTTGACCAAGGCAAACACCAACTTCCAGCCCAGCCTGGACCCTGGGCTCAAGGTGGCTCTGACTCTGCGCCACCTGGCCTCCGGGACTACGTACAGGAACATGCAGTACACTTGGAGGGTGCCACACAACACCATCAGCATTGTGGTCAGAGAAGTGGTGCAGGCCATCATCGAAGAATACCTGGAGGAGCTCCTCCAGTGCCCCTCCACTGAAGAAGGCTGGAAAAAAGTTGCGGAGCAGTGGTATCAGAAGTGGAACTTCCCCCACACCGTTGGAGCCATAGATGGGAAGCACGTGGCCTGCAAAGCTCCCGCCAAGTCAGGGTCCACTTATCACAACTACAAGGGCTTCTTCAGCATCATCCTCTTCGCCATGGTCGATGCTGACTACAAGTTCATGTACATCAATGCTTCAGGCAACGGGTCAGCTTCATATGCCCAGGTATACAACGCCAGTCACCTCAAGGAGGGGCTGGAATGCAACCTCATCATGGGCTTCCCAGATCCAGAACCCCTGCCCAACAACACACAAGATGTGCCCAACTTCATCATGGGGGATGACGCCTTCTCCCTCACAACCTACCTCACTTCCAGATGCCTCACCCATGAAGAGAGGATCTTCAACTACAGGCAGTCCAGGGCAAGGTGGGTGGTGGAGAACCAACAGGTTCCAGGTACTTCTCACCACCATGCAGCATCGCCCAGAGACTGTGAGGAACATCGTGGAAGCTTGCTGCATCCTGCACAATCTCATGCGCACCCGCTACCCAGTGTTGCAGAACAGGCTTGTGGACCTCCAACAAGGGAATGGGGACATGGAGCCTGGTGAATGGAGGCAAGGGCGAAACCTGATAGAAACTCTGGATGTGCAAGGCCCCAACAGAGCTTCACGTGAAGGGAAGAAGCAGCACAACCTTCTGAAACACTGGTGCAACTCCCCAGCTGGAGCAGTGGAGTGGCAAGACAGGATGGTAGATGCTTAATGGATGCTTCCACAATCTCATACTGATGAGATTGTGCCATGTATGTTGAGTGGTCTTACAATGAACAGGGCATTTAATAAAGAGTTGTGTTTATGTTGAAATGTGCTGATGAATGATTACATTGTTGTTGATAATAAAGGGCCATAGGTGTGGCACCTGGGAGGGTGGACCATCCAGTCCCACTATGATTGCACTGGAGGCTTATCTATTACGCATCCCACAGCTATTACCCATCCCACAGGTATCCCTGCCCATTCCACAGTTATTACCCATCCCACAGGTATCCCTGCCGATCCCACTGCTATCCTTACCCATCCCACAGCTATTACCCATCCCACAGGTATCCCTGCCCATCCCACTGCTATCCTTATGCATCCCACAAGCATGCAAAGGCTTAAACCATTTCTAAAAGTTTCCACCAAGACTTTATTTACTAAAAGAACTGAACCAATGTGTGAAGCAAAGATAAACTGTAAAAGCAAAATGACCCAAGTAAAGTGTCCCAAGCAAAGATAAAGTCAACAGGGAGCAGGGGTCAACAGGGGTGAAGGGTCCAGGTGCTGTGGAGGTGGCTGCTGCTGGAGTGCTTGTCTGAGGTGCCATTGGGGTGCCTGGCCCCGAGAGGACAACAGGTGATGGTGTGTGAAGGAACCTCTCAGAGAGCTGGCTCAGTCCCATGATGTTGAGAGCCCCTTCCTCCATGACATGGGGTGTCAGTTCCAAGACCGATGATAGATGTTCTGAGGCTGGGCTTGGCTGTGCGGTGGAGGAAGGAGGAGTGTAGTGGGGCTGTCTGGTCTGGAGGTGAGCGAGGTGAGGCGTGGGTGGCATCTGTGGCATTGGTGGCATCTGTGACGTCGGTGGCATCTGTGGCGTCAGTGGCATCTGTGGCATCTGTGGTGTACGATGTACCTGTGCCTGGACTGGGAAGGGCTGCCTGTCCTGCTGGAACTCCTGGTAGCCGTAGCCTTGGAAGGTGAGGGCCTGTGGAAAGCCTTGGAAGGGCTGTGACATCACCTGGGGTGGAGGAGGAGACCTGGACTGGGTCGGAGCAAGTTCAGCTGGGCCTGGAGGGTTGTGCAGAAGACCTGTGATCCTCTCCTTTATTACCTGATCGTGTGATTCGGACATGTCCATGAGGGTCTAGTTGACGTAGGTGAGGAAGGGCTTGCGGTTTGAGGATGGTATGTCGGTGTGTACCAGCTGAGAGAGGAGATCTCCGCTGCTTTTGATGGTGTCCCTGATCTCCAGCAGGACAGTGTGGCTCTGCCCCTCCGGTCTGCCTCTCTGCCTGCTTTCTGTGGAGGTGGAGCTGGGGGTGGGGGTGGGTTGGTCTCTGGTGTCAGTGCCCTCTCCTTGCTCCAACTGCGTCAGGGGGTCCTCCACGTGTTCCACCACGGGGAGTGCAGCTGTTGGGGGCGTCTCCGTCGCGGGGCGCTCTGCAGATACCTGCCTGGACACAGGACCTGACTCTTGTCCAGAAGAGGACTGCCTCTCTGTGGGCTGCCTGAGAGAGAGGGTAGACAGAGGGGCTGCTCCTTGGTGGTGGACCTCACCCTCCAAGAAGGTGCACTTGGCCATCACGTAGGTCTCCCGGTCGGTGAGCTTGACCTCGGCCTGGCCAGACTTCTTGAGGTGCAGCTTCCTGTACCAGGTGTGCATGTGCTTCCACCACCCGAGGGGGACCTCTGAAGTGTAGCCCAGGCTCTCTGCCTTCTCTTTCCAAGCCGCCTGCTTCTGCTTGATGTCTCGATAGAGCCTGTGTCCCTTCCGCCAGAGGTACTCGTTCTCCCTCAGCCATTCGAGCACCTCATCCTCATGTTCCTCTTCGATGGAGTACTGCCTCCTCTCCCAATTGCGCGATTGCCTCTTCCTCCCTCTGGCAGGAGGGCTTTGACGTTCTAGGGGCTGGTTCACCATACCACCAGCAGCAGCAGCAGCAACAACAGCAGCAGCAAAAGCAGGACCAGCAGCACCAGCAGCATCAGGAGCACCAGCAGCAAAAGCAGCACCAGCAGAAGCACCAGCATCAGGAGCAGCAGCAGCAGAGTAAGCACCAGCAGAAGCACCAGCACCAGGAGCAGCACTAGCAGAAGCCCCAGCACCGGAAGAGTCAGCCCGAGCAGCAGAAGCCCCAGCAGAAGCAGAGTCAGGGCCAGGGGGTGGGATGGTGGCCCTGTCCTTCTTGCCAGGGCTGGCAGCAGATGGCAGAGGCTTCCTCTTCTTCCCCATGGTTGTTGGCTGGCTGGAGCTGTGTCTGGCAGCAGGTCTTTCCTCTGAATGGTGACCTGCTTGCGAGCTGCATCCTTTTATATCCACAGGGTTGACGCAATGCATCCTCCCCGCATGCGCAGCGAACGTTTTGCATCCGCTAGGCATCCGCTAGGCATTCGCTAGGCTTCCATGATGCATCCACTGTATCCGCTCGGCATCCGCTTCAGCATCCACTCCTTCCGCTGCATGTCCGCTTCGCTGTGCTCCCCCAGAAGCCCTGCGGATGTGCCATCTGCTTCCATCCGCTTCCATCTGCTAGGCTTCCATGGAGCATCCGCTTTACATCCTCGCTATGTCCTCTCCCCGTCCGTTCCTTTCCATTGTTGTTCAGTCTGTTTATGCAAATTTGGGGCACATTTGAGAGCAGATAACAACAGATGGAACATTTTCTCATCTACTGTGTCCTTTTTACATACTTTTTGCATCTGTCGGCCTATGTGACAGGCCCTTAAAGTAATCAAAAGGTATCTCATGCTGGTCTCTAATACTACATATCCTTCAAATATATTTTAGAATGGATATGAAATTGCCTCAGGTTGGCAATTTAGAAATGGAAGGAACCTCTAGGTTCTTCAATCAGAACAGACAGCATTTATAGGAAAGGATAAGCCTTGTTATCATAGAGATCTTGGTGCACAGGCCTTTCAACAGCAAAAAACAACCAATCAAACAAACAAACAAAAACAATGGATGTTCTTAATGAACTTTTCTGAAAAACAGAAATAAGAAATTCAGGAAACCAGCATGGTTGCACAAAGATCTCCCTGATAAACTGAAAGATAAAAAGGTCAAGTGCAAAAACTGGAAAGAGGGACACATAAGTAAGGCAGAATATCAGCAGATAGCCCGAATCTGCAAAGATGAAGTCAGGAAAGCAAAGTTTCAGAATGAAAATTTGCAACAAAAGTCGAAGATAATTAAAAAAATTCTTTCAACATATAAATAAACAAGGTAAAAGTTCACTAAAGAGAAGATGGTAAGGAAATAACAAGTAGTAGAAAGAAAGCAGAGCTGCTTAACTCCTTCTTTGCATCAGTCTTCACACAAAAAGAAACTATAGTCCAACCTACCAAAAACATAATTGTAAAAGACAGACTAGAAATAAAAATGAAAATAAGTAAGAAAATGGTAAGAGAGCAATGATAAAATCCCAGAGTTCTGAATGAGCTGGCAGGTGTTATCTCAGAACTACTGTATCATATCTTTAAAAAATCTTGGAGTACTGGGGAACTACCAGAGGATTGGAAAAGAGCTGATGTGGTTCCCATCTTCAAAGAATGGGGGAGAAAAGAAACAGGCCCAGGAAACTACAGACCAACCAGCCTAACATCAATACCCGGGAATATACTGGAAAAGCTAATAAGAAAATAGATCTGCCAAAACCTAGAAATGAGTAAAGTAATAACTAGTAGTCAGCATGGGTTTGTTAAAAACAGATGATGCCAAACCAATCTTATTTCATTCTTCAACACAGTCACTAAAGGCTAGGTCCCACTGGCCGACGGACGCAAAATGTATGCATAAAGGACACAGCGGACAAGCAAAATTTCGGGGGTGGCTCCATCCGTTGTCATCCGCTCCCAAAAGTGGCGAAAATTTGGATAAACAGAACAGAAGAGAACGGAAAAGAACGGATGTGGATAGTATGAAGCAGGGATGTTAAACGAATGTTCATAGGAAGCCTAGCGGATGACAGCGGATGGAAGCGGATGACACCTCTGAAGGGGTTCTGGGGGAGAATTGCGAAGCGGAAACATAGCGGAAGGGGCAGATGCATAGCAGATGATGCGGATGCATCACGGACGCCTATAGGAAGCAAAGCAGATGCCGCGCGGATGTATATCGGATGCAAAGTGTTCACTGCGCATGCGGGGAGTATGAATTGCATCAGCTCCATGGATATAAAAGGATGCAGCACGCATACAGTCAGCATTCAGGGGAAAGACGTGCTACCACATACATCTAGGAGGAACACCATGGTTCATCAGTCAGGGAAAAAGAGGAAGCCTGTGCCTACTTGTTCCAGCCCTGGCAAGAAGGACAGAACCAGCATCCCACCCCCTGGCACTGACTCTGAACCTGCTGCTGCTGCGGTGGACCAGCCCCAAGGCCCTCAAAGTCCTGCTGCTCAAGCCCCTGAAGGCCCTGCTGTTCAAGCCCCTGAAGGCCCTGCTGCTCAAGCCCCTGAAGGCCCTGCTGCTCAAGCCCCTGAAGGCCCTGCTCAAGCCCCTGTCAGAGGGAGGAAGAGGCAAGGGAAGGAGAAGGGAAAGAGGAAACAGTACACCGTTTCCGAAGACCATGAGGATGAGGTGCTGGAATGGCTGAGGGAGAACGAGTACCTCTGGAGAAAGGGCCACAGACTCTATCATTACACCAAGAAGAAACAGGCAGCTTGGAGAGACAAGGCAGAGAGCCTGGGGTACACTGCAGAAGTACTCCTGGGATGGTGGAAGCACATGCACACCTGGTATGGAAAGCTACACCTCAAAAAATCCAGGCAGGCCACTGTCAAGCTCACTGACCGGGAGATGTACATTATGGCCAAGTGCAGTTTCCTGGAGGGTGAGATCCACCACCGAGGAGCAGCCCCTCTGACACCCCTCTCCCTCAGACAGCCCACAGACAGCCAGTCCTCTTCCAGCCAGGAGCCAGCTACCCTGTCCAGGCAGGGGTCTTCAGAGGGCCCCACGGCAGAGACCCCCCCGACAGCTGCACTCCCCATGCCGGCAGACTTGGAGGATCCCCTGTTACAAATGGAGAAAGAAGCAGCAGTCACCAGAGGCCAACCCACCCCCACCCCCACCCCCAGCTCCACAGGATGCAGGCAGAGAGGCAGACTGGAGGGCCAGAACCACAGTGTCCTGTTGGAGATCAGGGACAAAATGAAGACCAGCACAGAACTCTCTAAGATGGTCCACTTGGACAGTGCATCCTCGGGCCGCCATACCTTCATCATCTACATGAGCCACACCCTCAGGGACCTGCCCGAGGCCCAGTACCAGGTGATGAAGGAGAAGATAACAGCACTTCTGCACAACCCTCAAGGCCCAGCTGAATCTGCTCCTACCCAGTCCAGGTCTGCTCCTCCACCTCAGGTGATGTCACAGCCTTTCCACGGCTTTCAACAGCCCCTCGCCTACCAAGGCTACAACTACCAGGACTTTCCACAGCAAAAACAGACCTTCCCAGTCCAGGCCCAGGTTCATCGTACACCACAGACGCCAGTCCTCACCCAGCTGCAGACCAGACAGCCCCACTACACTCCTCCATCCCACAGCCAAGCCCATCAAAGGACAATCTGTCATCAGTCTTGGGCCTTGCATCTCAGGTCCTTGATGAGGGGCCTCTCAACCTCTCAGGACTGAGTCAGCTCTCGGACAGCTTCCTGAACACACCACCACCTGTTGTACTCTTGGGGCCAATGGCACCTCAGACCAGCACTCAAGCCACAACCATCTCCACAGGGTCTGACCGCTTAACAGCTGAGACCATGGACATGACTCAGAGTGACTGTATCAGAGACTGAGTTGTTTACTTGTTCACTTTATCTTTGCTTAATACACTTTACTTGGTTCATTTTGTTTTTTTAATAAAGTCATAAAGTTTACCTAAGACAGTTAATCAAGGTTATCTTTGCTAAACACACTTAATTCAGTTTACTTGGTTCATTTTGCTTTTTTAATAAATTGATAAAGTTTACCTAAGACAGTTAATTAAGCTAATCTTTCCTTCAGACACTTGGTTCATTTTTTTACCTTAGTAAAGTGTTGGTGAAAACTTTTAACAAATGGTTAAGCCTTTGCATGCTTGTGGGATAGATAAGAATAGTTGCGGGATAGATAAACCTCCAGTGCAAGCATAGTGGGACTGTATGGTCCACCATCCCAGCTGCCACACATATGGACCTTTATTATCAATAACAATTTATTCATTGATCAACACATTTCAAAATAAACAAAGCTCTTTATTAATGCCCTATTCATTGTAGGACCACTCAACATACATGGCACAATCTCATCAGTGTTATGCGACAGGCTCAAGGAAGCATCCATTAATAATCTATCATCCTGTCTTGCCACTCCACTGCTCCTGCTGGGGAGTTGCACCAGTTTCTCAGTAGGTTGCACTGCTTCTTCCCTTCACGTGAAGCTCTGTTGGGGCCTTGTACATCCACAGTGTCTCTCAGGTTACATCCTTGCCTCCATTCACCAGGCTCCATGTCCCCATTCCCTTGTTGATGGTCCACAAGTCTGTTCTGCAATACTGGGTAGCGGGTGCACATGAGATTGTGCAGGATGCAGCAAGCTTCCACGATGCTCCTCACGGTCTCTGGGCGATGCTGCATGGTGGTGAGATGTACCTGGAATCTGTTGGCCAGGATGCCAAAGGCGTTCTCCACCACCGGTCTTGCCCTGGACAGCCAGTAGTTGAAGATCCTCTCTTCAGGGGTGAGGAATCTTGAACTGTAGGGCTTCATGAGGTAGGTTGTGAGGGAGAAGGCATCATCACCCACAATGAAGTAGGGCACATCTTGTTTGTCATTGGGTAGGGGGTCTGGATCTGGAAAACCCATGATGAGGTTGCGTTCCAGCCCATCCTTGAGGTCACTGGCGTTGTATACCTGGCCATCTGAAGCTGACCCATTGTCTGAAGCATCGATGTACATGAACTTGTAGTCAGCATCAACCAATGCAAAGAGGATGATACTGAAGAAGCCTTTGTAGTTGAAATAAGTGGACCCTGAGTTGGCTGGAGCTTTGCAGGCCATGTGCAACGGTGTGGAGAAAGTTCCACCTCTGATACCACTCTTCTGCAAGTTTTCTCCAGCCTTGTTCAGTGGTGAGGCACTTAAGGAGCTTCTCCACGTTATTCTTCAATGATGGCCTGTACCACTTCTCTGGCCACTTTGCTGATGCTGTTGTGTGGCACCCTCCAGGCATACTGCATGTTTCTGTATGTGGTTCCAGAGGCCAGGTGCCACAGAGTCAGTGCCACTTTCAGTCCAGTGTCCAGGTTGGGACGGAAGTTGGTGCTAGGTTTGGTCAAACTGGGTCTCAGACGCTCTACAAGTTCGTCAAACATGGCTGGTGTCATCCTCATGAAGTGATGGAATGCACGAGTGTCTTCATTCCTCAGCTCTACCATCAACTGGTCATACAGTCCAAACTCCATTCTTCTCACGATCCATCCTCTGACCCACACAGCTCTTGGACGTCTCCTTCTTCTCCTTCTGGATAAAAGGTGAAACAGTCTGAACAGGTTTTGGTTCTGGTGATGAATGAGCGCAGCTATCATACGGACTGTGTCATGATCCATGGTAGAGAACAATTGATGATGTGGAAGACCAAGACCAAGGGTGAAGAGATCTGTACACCATGGCTGCTGGACTCATACTGAGATCCAGATGATTTTCTCCCCCTTTTTATAGGAAATATTGGTAGTCCACTAGATGTCCTTCTACATACTCTTGACATACTGCAGACATCCTAAATATACAAGATACATCCCAGATACAAACGTTTTGTCCATTTTAATCCTTTATATACGAGATGCATACACTTACATCCTTTCTGTTTCCATGCTACTAACGCTGTGTAGACGTTCCGTGCACCTTTCGTTTCCTCCCTCTTTCCGTTTTCAGCTGCAGCGGATGTGAGTTGAGGGGATGGCCAGAGGATGCAGAGAGGATACAGCGGACATTTAACAGATGATAATGGACATAGAACGTTTGTTGCCCGTATATGTCGCAGATGTACATCGTACACGATGGAAAGTTCATCCGTTTACAAAGTTTTGTGCAGCTCAAAACTTCTTGCAAGGATGAAATCTCAGTGGACAGATGCTCGAGGGATAGAGCGTATGAAACACGTATGCAGTGAGTACACAATGGATGCATAGCGTTTTCCAATGGGTGACAAGCTTTTTTTAATGTTTTACATCCTCTTTACATCCATAAGTGCAGTGGGACCGTGGCTTTACATTTACCTCTTCCCTCTATAGCAGGACTGTCAAACTCGCAGTCCACGGGCCAGACGCATCACATGCTGGCCACGCCCATGCCTGGTTTAGTGAAGGGGAGGGAAAGTCCTGTGATGCCACCATGACAACATGAGTTTGACACCTCTGCTCTATAGGCATCCTTCTCAAGAATTAATGAAAGAAATAAGAGGCTCTCACTTTCCCTGGGCTTTCTGTTTTTTAAAATCTCAAAATGGTAAACAAGTTTTTACCAAGAATGTTTCTCATGTTCCAGCATCCCACACCACTGCGACTGTGTAAGAAATCTTACTTACAGCACTGCCAGGCCTTCCTCTCCTTAAAAAAGGAGAGTGAAACAAAGAAAATGCCTTTAATTTTCTGCTAATAAAAAGATAAGAAAAGCATAGGGGCATAAGTGCCACAATTGCTAATCCTATAACTGCTTGTTATACATTTAGTCTAGATTATTTAAAATACTGCTCTTAGATTTTAATGGAATTTGAGCAGGGGTGGGATTCAAATTTCTTAACAAGTGGTTCTGTGGGTGTGGCCTAATTTATGGGTGTGTCTTGATGGTCATGTGACTGGGTGGGCGTTGTTAGAAACAAGAAAATTCAAAAATAAAATGTAGGTGAAGAGAATAGTATATTATAGCATTAAGAAGATAGTTGCTCTATAGACATTTGCTGTCTTGATTTAATCCTGCTGTAAATATATTTCCTCATGCATTTACAAACATTGCCCTAACTTTATTTAACCAATTGAAGTTAGATTTTGTTTTTCAAAGCATCTGCTTAAATTTACCAGACTTTTACTTTGCCTAGGTGAATATATTAGATATGCATATAATCATTATATTGTTCTAAGAAGATGTGCTGAATATAACATGAATATAATGCAAGTATGGTGTTAGAAATAGATATTTCTTTGTTCTCAGACCATTAGAAAGAGGCCCTGCTGAAGGGACATTCCTTAATGCCAAGTAAGATAAGAAAAAGCCATATTGGTAAAATATATAATGGGTGATCATTGGGAGGTGTTTAAGGAGATGATGTGGTCTCCATAAGACGTTTTGGATTAGCTGTGCTCGGTCACTGGGTCGATGTAAGGGGCATGGGGGCGTCGGGATAGAAAAAAAAAAGTAATGTATTGAAATCTTAAGTGGTGGTTCTTGGTTCAAACTTCATGTTGAGTTCAGCTGAGATCCTACCACTCTTTGCAAACAGCTTAAAATAAAATATCTGTGTTTTCACCGATCCAAGTTTTTGTTATTTGGATTCATTTCCAACAGTGTGGCTTGTTTGTAAATATTATAAATATTTATGTAAATAATGCTTTTTTATTAAAAAAGAGCAACTTTTATCCAAAAGCAGGCAAAGCAAGCAGGCAGATTGAGTTGCACACAGAATCACAGATTCACTTAGAGATCTATCTATCTGCAATCAGCTATCTGAGTCTGCACTGAAAAGTAGAAGCTTTAGTCCAAAGGAAGGTTTGGCTCTGTTTTTAGATTAGCTAGAAAGCAAGAAATCCAAAGATTTCCTACTTTCTAGCTAATCTAAATCTCCTGGCAGAGCAGAACAGCTGATGATCAGGGGGAAGAAAAAATAACAATTTACCAAACCAGGCAAGTTGGATGGCTCGCATGCTAGGTAAGGAGTGAGTGGGTGGGGAGAGGTGGGGCCAGTCAGTGGAGCAATTTGCCAGTTCTCCAAACTGCGGACAATCATAACATGTGTGTATGCAGCGTTTGCAAGAAATCATCAGCTGTGCCACCTGGACAGCTGACAAGCGCTGCGCGCAGGTGTGTAAGCATTTGAAAATCCTTGTTTCCTGCTTTTTTAACCTCAGCTGTGCCACATAAAGCAGTTAAGGAGGGAAAAGCAGGGAATAAAGGACAGCCTAGAGCCATGATGGCAAACTTATGGCACACATGTCACAAGTGGCACTCAGAGCCATTTGTGCTGGCACACGATCTGCAGGCAAACGTACCTTACTGTGCATGCGCATGCCTCACAGCTGATTTTTTTTTCCGGTTGGTTTGAGGCCTTTTCAGCCTCTGAGAGGCTTGGAAAAAGTCTCTGCAAGGCTTCTCAGACTGAATTATAGGCCCATTTCACCACTTCCTGTAATACCAGAAGTGACGAAACGGGCCTATAATTCAGTCTGAGAAGCCTTGCAGAGGCTTTTTCGAAGCCTCTGGGAGGCTGAAAAAGGCCTCAAACTAGCTGAAAAATCAGCTGTGAGGCACAATGCAGGTAAGGAGATGGGGGTGAGGGGTTGCGAGCACATGTACAGGGGGTGTGAGGAGGGGGTGTGCATTGCATTCTGGGTGCTGGCACGCGAGTGTGTGCGCCCTGGTATGTGAGTGCGGGCATGGTAGCACGCTTGCAATTTTTGGCACAAGAGCCCCAAAAAATTAGCCACCACTCACCTAGAGCCTGGGCAGGCGAGTGGGCCAAACACTGAACCAGTTTGGTGTCAGCTGCATTCGCAGCTACCAGTTTTATAGAACTGGACCAAACCAGTAGCATCTCACTTGTTAGATATTCAATGGGGAAAAGTCAGTGATGTCAGACTTCCACCATTGGTTCATTTTCCAGGCAGGAAAATGAACAGCCGTCAGTGGCTAAAGTTGTGGACAGCAGCCTGTAAAAAGAACAGCAGGCACACCTGGTGGCAGTCTTTTACTCGGAGTAGAAGAAAGTGATCTTTTCTCTCTCCCTGTTGTCCTGCCTGTTCAATCGAACACCACCCCTGGCTACAGGAATATGACTTTTGGAATATTATTTCCCAACTTTAGGAAACAGAAAGTAGCTTCAGATTAGTTGCTTTGGTTATCTTTATATATGGAGGAAAAGGTGGATAATGTCCCACACTTCTTGGTGAGAGGAAGGACTGATCATCTCCCCTCCTTCTGTTAATCCCAGAGATCATCCTCTGAAAGCAATGCACAAAAATGGAGCTGAATCTAGTAAGCAATCCAACCTGTAAGCAGTCTAAACTAAGCAGCCCAAGAGTAGAAAAGTTGATAATCAGAAATAGGCTTGTAAAGGAAGTTAAAAGAAATAATTGAAACAAGCAAAAGAATAGAACCTCAAACTCAAGATTTCTCAAGCTTCCTAGCCAAGTTTCCCTTCTGATCTGAGGCTATTGTCTCTTTGAAAGGAACAAGAACCTTGTGCTAGTCTTCCAAAATAAAGGATTTGGAAGGCTAGACTCCCATTTCAAACCTCAGTTTCCTGAACCAGATTGTTGGTTGTTCTCATATATTTGCTTCTGCTTCTAAATTAAGGTATCTGTTTCTCTGTCTTAGAGATCAACTACAATGACATTTGCCAAGAATGAACAGAATCACATCAACTCTCCTAACTGGTGCTTAGCTCGGGCAAGCAGCCCTGCATCAGCAGTAGGTATCTTGTTGGACCACAAGGATGTAGCAAGGAAATAGTGTTTGTGTTTTGCTCAAGAGACATTTGGGGTAAACACTGACTCCTTCAAGATAAAGCCTGCCAAATTGTCAACTAACCATATATACCTATGATCAGGCCTCTGAGTGTACAGCCTCACTTATGCTCTTGAAATCAAAATGATTTTAATTGTTTATCTTTTGGATTACATATCCTGGCTTAAATATCCTGGGTCCTAATTTGAAATCATTTTAAATTCAGATTACTCTTATTACAGCCCAAAATAAGTGTATTGTTTATAAGCATGCATGAGTTTAAGAAGCATGCTAATGAGAGAGTCAAAATGAAAATGCAAATTTTCTTCTGTGTAAAATCCAAATGGGCATTGTTTTGTTCAGAAAACACACGAGGTAGACCGGGTTCCAACAACAAATACTTTATTCTTTAACTAGTCAGTAAATAGGAACACTTGGCTGAAGCCGAGGCCAGCCTTTTATACAGGCTGGCTTGCCTGCTTGTAGCCAATGGCAGTTGCTTAAATTTGCTGTCTTTCAGCAGCTCTTTGGATTGGTTCCTAGTGAACCAATCCAATGCTTAGTTTATTTGACCAATAAGGTTTGCAGATTTGGAGTCACCCAATTTACATATAGAACACCCCTCCCCTCTTAGTTCAGTCCTACGTGGTGACGTAGTCTCGTAGGTAGGTGGGGCTTTTCCGGACTCGACTTGATTTGCGCGGTTCATTCTTAGTGAAGACTTCGACCGGTTCGGATGGGGCTGCTGTGTCATCCGTTCTTCTCCCTGGAACCGTCTGGAAGGGTGAGTCAGCCATTTTACCGCCGCCTGAGTTTCTTAGGCTGGCGGTTTTGCCGCTCCCTCCCGTTTCCTCCGGGCAGGTCGAGCTGGCCTGGCTGGCCCCTTCCGATGGGCTCTTCACACAAGTCTCTCCAAACAGTGAGTCTTTTATTTGCTCTTTTTGTTCATATGTTTTATTGGTTTTATTTTTTAACGGTTCTTTATTTAATTCTCGCGTTTCCCCCCCCCCCACCTTAGTTGGCAATTCGTCGGTTTTTTCGACGAATGGTTGTATGTCTGTGGTTCTTTCTATATTTCGGGATCAAAGCTGGTCTATGTGCCGCTTCCATTCCCTGCCATCATCTACTGTTAACTGGTAGGATTTGGGGCCTGTTATTTGAGTAATTTGTCCTGGTAGCCATACTGGGTCCCCAGTGAAGTTTTTGGCATAGACTAAATCGCCAATTCCAAATTTTCTAAACCGTGTAGAGGAGTCGGGGGGGTGGGTGTTTTCTGGCGTGAATTCTGGGTGCAATCTATCAAGGTGTGACCTTAGTTTTCTCCCCATGAGTAGCTCTGCTGGGGACTTGTTGGTTGTGGTACTGGGTGTTATGTGCTGGAGTGTGAGCAATCGGTTAATTTTTTGCTGTACAGCTCCAGTGTCTATTTTTTCTAACCCTTCCTTTGTAAATCGGACCATTCTCTATGCCCTACCATTTGCAGCCGGATGGGCCGGCGCGGTTAGGGCATATCTAATACCTAGGGAGGCTAGGTATTGTTCAAAGTGTAGGCTGGTTAGTTGTGGTCCATTATCGGACACGAGGACGTCCGGAATGCCATGGGTGGCAAAAAGGCTGTCCAGTTGTTTTATTACTAATTCAGTTGTTGTTGATGGCATAATTTTTACTTCTAACCAGTTAGAATAGGAGTCCACAACAATCAGAAAGGTATGTCCTTTAGTTGGACCAGCGAAATCGATGTGGATTCGTGACCAGGGCCCCCGTAGGATTTCCCAATCTCTAATGGGTGCTTTGGGTGGGGATGGTCTAATTGCTTGACATTTGTTACACGAGGTTACCCAGTATTCTATGTCCCTATCAATACCCGGCCACCAGACATAACTTCTAGCAAGGCTTTTCATTTTTACAATCCCCGGGTGACCTTCGTGTAGCATACTAAGTACCCTAGGTTGTAGTTTGTTAGGAATAACCACCCGATCACCCCACAGTAAACAACCTTTTTGAATAGAAAGTTCGGTTTGTCTGGTCCGGAAAGGTTTAAAGTTTTCAGTTTTTTGATTTTCCGGCCAGCCTTTACCTACCCAGTTAAGAACACGGGCAGTCAAAGAGTCTTTTGCGGTGGCTCTGCCGACATCATATGCTGATATGGGTAGATCGGGGCAAGTCTCTATTTGTAGTGCTGTCATCGCTGGAGCCGGGTCTTCTTCAGTCGCTGGCAAGGGTGCTCTGCTTAAAGCGTCTGCATGTGAAATCTGTTTCCCCGGTTGGTGTGTCAGAGTGTATGAGTAGGCTGCTAGGAACTCTGACCATCTAGTCATTCTTGGGGAGAGGATATTTGGTGTAGGTTTGTTTCCCGCCAAAATTCCTATTAGCGGTTTGTGGTCTGTTATAATTTGAAAAGTCCGCCCGTATAGGTACTCGTGGAAACGTTTCACTCCTGCGACAATTGCTAGTGCCTTTCTGTCCAATTGGCTGTAATTCCGCTCGGTTTTAGATAAAGTCCTTGAATAATATGCGACGGGCGCTTCTCTGCCATCAGGTAGTTGGTGGCTTAGGATGGCACCTACTCCGAATGGGGAGGCGTCGCAGGTCACTCTTAAGGGCAGTGTGTTGCTAAATTGAATGAGAACATTTGATGATGTTAGCAAACTTTTAATTTTTTGGAAGGCTTGCTTTTCTCTGTAACCCCAAGTCCAAATTGCTTTTTTGTCTAAAAGACGGTGCAATAGTTCTGCTATAGTGGCCTTATTTGGCAGGAATACATTATAGAAGTTAATTAGTCCTAAAAAGGCTTGTAATTCGGTCTTGTTTTTTGGTTCTGGTGCGTTTTTAATCGCTTTAATCTTTTTGTCTGTAGGGTGTATACCCTCTCCGTCTATTAAATAGCCCAGGAATTCGACGCTATTCTTAATTAGGCAACACTTTTCTCTTTTCACTTTGAGGCCAGATTCTCTGAACTTAGTTAGTACTTCTTTGAGTCTGTTTTTTAATTGGGTTTCATCTTTGGCTGAGATCAGGACGTCGTCGAAATATGGTACGAGTCCTTGTATGCCATTTAGGAGGCGTTCCATTAGACTCTGGAAAACGCCTGGGGCCACACTCACTCCAAATTGGAGTCGGTGACATTTGAATGCGCCCTTATGTGTGACTATAGTCTGTGCTTCAGCAGTTTCTGGGTCCATTGGGAGCTGTTGATAGGCTTGTGCTAAGTCAAGTTTAGCAAAAACTTTTCCTTTTCCCAGGGAGTGAAGCAAATGCTGGACTACAGACACCGGGTATGCGCTTGGTTGTAATGCGTGGTTCAGGGTAGCCTTATAGTCACCACAGATTCTAACGGACCCGTTGGGTTTGACCGGTGTGACTATAGGTGTTTCCCACTTGGCATGGTCCACAGGTTCTAACACCCCTTGGGCTATTAATTTGTCCAGCTGTTCCTCTATTTTTGCCTTTAGTGCAAAAGGAACTCACCTGGCTTTTATTCTTCGTGGGGCTATTTGGGGGTTTAGACTGAAAGAAATGGGATTTCCCCGATACTTGCCAAGTGAGCCGTCAAAAACGTCCTGGAATTCTCGGATGAGGTTGTCTTCCCAGCTGGTTTTAGTCACTCGATCGATCCCGGTCATCCCGATGCCCAATGGCGCGAACCATTCGATGCCCAGGAGGCTTGGTCTGTCTCGGTCAACTATGGTCAGCGGCAGCACCTTGACGTGTTGTTTGTAGGCGACTCGGAAATGTCCCATGCCAACTACAGGGATTTGGTTTCCCTGGTAGTCCTTGAGAGTTAGGTGCTGCTTCTGTAATTCTTTGGGTTTGATACCTGGGACTAACTGTTTTATTGTGTCCCACGATACCATGGAGAGGAAGGACCCCGAGTCCACTTCCATCTTGCGGTGTTTTCCTTCGATTTTTACAATGACTTTAACTTTCTTCCCTCTTCCCGTCTGAGCGCTCTTTATAGTGACAGTTTGGTGTGTATTGGCTCACTTCTCTTGTTGCCACTTTCTCTCTGGTCGTTTAGGCTCAGCTCGTCTTGGGGAATTTCTGCGTCTCGTTGGGCTGTAGCTTTTTTTGTTCCTGCAGACTTTCTCGATGTGCCCTCATTTCTTGCAATTCCTGCAGATGGCATCGAGAAATCTGCATTCAGCTCGGGAATGGTTTCCTCCGCAGCCAGCGCACTCCCACCAATTCCTTCTTTCGCGCTCTTTTCTGTTTGTGAGCAAACGGTGGATCTCGTCGTCTTCTTCGCTCGATTCGAATGTTTCGCCAGACTCTTCATAGTGGGTTGCGGTGGCAGGCTGCTTTCTGTCTTTGGTTGGGTTTGTTTCCTCGCTGTGTGTGTTCATCTTTTTCATTGCGACGGCCGATTTTTTCGCGGCTTCAGCGGCTGTGGCTTCCGCGATGGCTTCGGTCACGGTGATGTTGGGCTTATTGAGTAATTTACTCTGTGCGGTCGAGTCTCTCAGACCCAACACCACGCGATCCCTCATCGCTTCATCAATGTTCAGGAAATCACACTCACCCCCTAATTGTCTAAGGGCAGCAATGAAATCGGCGACGGTCTCTCCCTCTCTCTGGTCTCTGCGGTAAAATTCGTGTCGCTTTATTAAGTTTGACACCATCGGAGTGTAGTGTGCTTTGAGGATTCTTTGCAATTCTGGCCACGTTAGTTGTTTAACATCTCGGGGCTTCGCAAGGGCCTTTGCCATCTTGAAAACCGTTGGCCCGCAGTGAGTCAGGAACACAGCTCTCTTGCGTTGCTCTGAAATGTCTTCCATTTCATTGCTCTCCAAATACATCTGGAAGCGATCTGCATAGGAATCCCAATCCTCTTCGTTGGGATTGAAGGGTGCGGGCGGTGCGTTGTTTCCAGGCATCTTGGTTGTCATCTGGACTTCTTATCACCGCGTGCAGGTTTTTCCGTTCAGGACAATCCCACCTTCATCGCCAGTGTTTTGTTCAGAAAACACACGAGGTAGACCAGGTTCCAACAACAAATACTTTATTCTTTAACTAGTCAGTAAATAGGAACACTTGGCTGAAGCCGAGCCCAGCCTTTTATACAGGCTGGCTTGCCTGCTTGTAGCCAATGGCAGTTGCTTAAATTTGCCGCCTTTCAGCAGCTCTTTGGATTGGTTCCTAGTGAACCAATCCAATGCTTAGTTTATTTGACCAATCAGGTTTGCAGATTTGGAGTCACCCAATTTACATATAGAACAGGCGTTGCTATCGGTGGGATTCAAATACTTTTATTACCGGTTCTGTGGGCATGGCAGGGGAAGGATACTGTAAAATCTCCAGTCAGAAGTGATATTTGTCGGTTTTCTGAACTACTCAAAATTTCTGCTACTGGTTCTCCAGAACTGGTCAGAACCTGCTGAATATCACTCCTGATTGCTATCAGATGATGGCATATAGCATATTAGAAGAAGAGCATGCAAAGGCAATTCTAATCTAATGGGTAACTTGTTGGGGACTGTGATGGCCTGGGAATTCTGGGAATTGAAATCCACATATCTTAAAGTTGTAAAGGTTGAGAAATACTGGTAGTACTCTATACAGCTGAGAATTGAGCTGCACCTCATGAAAGTTTATACCGTTTGCTAGAATTTGATAGAATCAAAAAAGGTGTTACCAGACTCCTCCTGGTTTTTTACCCTCGGACTTCTGAAATTCTGACAGAGGATGACCCAATTCTTTTTCAGGCAGAGTAATAAATACCGATTTTAGTTAAAAAAAAAAAAGTAATATTCCCAAAAAGGTATGAATGAAAGAAGTATGGATTACATACAGCCTTACATTTTATGAGAAGGGGTTTTGTTCTGGGTGGGATTCAAATTTCTTAACAACTGGTTAAAATTTCTTAATTTCAAATTTCTTAACAACATGGCCTAATTTGTGGGCATGGCTCAGTGGTCGTGTGATTGGGGTGGGTGTGGCTAGATGGTGTGACTGGGTTGGGCATGGGCAGGTGGCCATGTGACTGGCAAACCAAATGTAAGTGGTCCTCACTTAATGACCAGGTCCTCGCTTAATGGCTACTTGCTTAGCAAGTGTCTTTTGCCAGTTTCCAAGGCCTGGGGAGCCCTGGAGGGGGCAGGGCGAGGCCCGGGCAGGTGGTCATGTGACTGGCAAACTAAAAGTGGTCCTCTCTTAACGGCCAGTTGCTTAGCAAGTGTTCTAATTTACGACTGACCTCCACAGAGCTACTTGACCTGTTTTTGGTGTTTTGACAGTGGTACATACACACACACACACACACACACACACAGACATACCTATGACCAGTTACAACATCCCACACAGTCCTGTGACTGAGATTTTCTATGTTTTTTCCAGTTTCCAACAATTCCTTCTGGTTTCTGATTAAAAATGCCCATTGGGGAAAATGGACTTGTTTAACAACCAGTGTTCGCTTAATGACCACAATGTTCACTTAACGACCATGGTGTTTGCCTAACCCAGGGGTCTGCAACCTTAAATACTCAAAGAGCCATTTTTCTGTTTTCTTTTAAACAGGTATCTCCATCTCTTTCTTTCCTTCCTTCCTTCCTTCCTTCCTTCCTTCCTTCCTTCCTTCCTTCCTTTCTTTCTTTCTTTCTTTCTTTATCTTTCTCATCTCTATCTCTTTTTCTCTCTCTCTGTTTTTTATATCTCTTTCACTCTCTCATCTATAACTGCTAAGATTGGAAGCTGTATTTTTATAATCCTATTTCTTTGCAGTTTTTTTTCACACACTATGTATTCAAAATGGGCAATGATTGTGTGTGTGTGTGTGTGTGTGTATAGCATGTGTATATGTGTTATGTATGTGTATGGATATGTATAAATATTTCACTTTTAATCTGTGCCAGTGTACTTACAGTAAAAAAATGACAATAAAAGTTATCTTATCCTATTTTCCTTCTTTCCTTCCCAACCCAATTCCTCCCCATACCCTATTTTGTGTTGGCTTCCCAGCCAAGTACTTACCAGGTCTGATCCTGTTTAGCTTTCTAAAATCAGCCTACTGAAATAAATACCAAACTAAATTGCCCAATAATTTACCTACCATCACTATCTTGCACCTGATTTCATTGTAAACAGCCGATCTGCAGTATTACTAAATTTTGCTAGGCATCTGCTGCATGTTATTCTCTCTTCCTTGATAATCTAGTTGAGAGGTCCCAAAACTTGGCAACTTTAAGACTTATGGACTTCAACTCCCAGAATTCTACAGCCAGTTATGTCCACAAGTCTTAAAGTTGTCAAGTTTGGAGACCCCTGACATAGATCAACCACATGTACATGAAGTACATACAAAGCACTTCCACACCATACAAATGGGTGACAAAGACAAAACGATGAAAAATGGGAGACACTTGATTACAGCATAGACAAAAAAAATCATATATAATCATTGGGTAGAAGATGATAGCAAAAAAGTAACATAAACCACTCATGGTTAGAACTTGCTTGCTTGAGTCCCAGCACTTTAGGATTGTGCAGTCCATCGGCAGCCGCGCCAAGCCATCCAGTCCCTTAGAATTATCCATTCACTCTAGATACATATATACACACGCCACTTATCCTTGCACGAAGGCGTCATGCTCCAAGGGAAGTTCCCCTGTTCGCGCCCCAGGAAAACCGAAAGCCCTGCAGGGGGTGGGGGATGCAGCAGCAGCGAGGTGGCAACGGCGATTCCGGAGGTGCTGGGGTTCCGGGATCAGTCCCTCAAACCCAGAGGTTTGAGCCTGCTTTGCTGGAAGACACAGACTTGGACAATGAGGAAGGGGAGGATTTGGCTCAACATATACACACAGTCCTGCACACACACAAACACACACACCCTTTTAACCCTGCTATTCTATGATTCTGTAAAGATCTCCTGCTGGAGCAGGGGGTTGGACGAGAAGATGACCTCCAAGATCCCTTCCAGGCCAGCCTAGATTGCTGTACTGTTTCAAAGAGTCTTCTGAAGCCAGGGTTTATGTACTTCCTACCTCTCCTTTTTTTCTTTCTCCCTCCCTCCCTCCTTCTATGTATCTATTTATTTCTCATAAATAAATTTCTCATCCCTTTCTTTCTTTCTTCCTTCCTTTATTTCCTTTCTTTTTTCTTTCTGTCTGTCCCTTCTTTCCATCCCCCCTTTCTTTGTCTATCCTTTTTTCCTTCTCTTCCTTTCTCCCTTTTTCTTTTTCCCTTCTCTTTCTTGTCTTTTCCTTCTCTCTCTCTTTCTCACTCCCTCTCATTCTTTCTTTCACTCTCTCTTTCCCTTTCTTTCTCTTTCTCCCTTCCCCCTCCCCCCTTTCCTGCTCTCTTTCTTTCTTTCTCTCTTTCTCTCTCCCTCCCGCTCTTTCTCTCTTTCTCTTTCTGCCTTTCTCTCTTCCTCTCTCTCTCTTTCCCTCTCTTTCTCTCATTCTCTCTCTATCCCTTCCCTTCCTCCTTCCCTCTCTCCTCCTAACTCTAGAAGACCCACCTGAAACAAACAAATCAACACACACACACACACTTCCAACAAAGTACTCACCCAGCAGCGTCGCTCATGACAAGTCTCCCAGAGTTCCTGGGACCAGGTGCAATTGTCTGTTCATGCCCGGTCCTGCATTGCCTGGAAAAGCCGGCAGGCAAGGCTTCTGGGTCCAACAAAGGGGCCGCAAGTGGGACTTCTTCCCCTCCCTCTTTTGGGAAAAGAAAAGGGCTGGAAACTTCAAGCGAGGCATGCTTTGCAGCCTTGCCCACCCCACTGGCAGCTCTAGACTAGGTAGCAGTTTGGGCTTTCCCAACTGCCTGCAAGCTTACTTCCTCCTGCTGGTGGCAGAAGGAAAGGTGAGCCAGCCAGAGCAGAGCTGTCCCCACTTGGCTCCCCACCAGCCTGCATCTTGTCCTCTGCTTAGATTCTCCACAGCTGCTGGGGCCCGTGGCTGCCGGGGAGGTCATGAGGGAGGTGACCAGGAAGCATGAGGCTATGATGCCCACATTGTCCCTTGCAGAGGGAAGGGGTGTCAGGCAAAGAGGCGATGCAGGCTGGGTGACATAGCATTGTGCTCCCTGGTTAACTCCCCACCCCTACCCCTAGCAGACAAGGTCCAGTAGCTGTGCAGAATCCAGGTGTCGGGATGAGATGCAGGCTGGTGGGGACCTGAGCAGTGATGCATCAGCCCTGGTTCACCTTCCTCTCTGCCAACAGCAAGCCAGGTAAGCTGGAAGCTGGGGACAGTGGCAGGGGGAAGCTTGCTAGGCTGTGAGTGCTGAGTGTGGCAGCTGCATAGTGGTGGCGGTGGTGGCCTAGGCTGGCCCGAGAGTCGGGACTCAACTGGGGCTAGTGGTGGCAGCAGCATGTAGGTGACCGGGGCTTTCAGAGCCTCACTCACCTAGGGAGATCATGATGGTGGAGGCCAGACTGCGATGGCTGATGGGCAGGTGGGTGGGTGAAGACAGGCACATGGATGAGATAAGGAGGGGCAGGTGGGGGAAGAATGCAGTCACTGATTGTCGTGTGTGCAATGTCACACATGCACGATAAGGACTGACTGGGCAGGGAGCAAAGAAGTGGGCAGAGAGGGGCCTAATTTACCATTTTTCCAAACTACTGGGGATCATAACAACCATAACATCCCACCCCTAGATAAGAATGAAACTTCTTCAAAGAAAAACTAGAAAGTCCAGTTGCCTCTTGAAAAAGCACCTTTTGGTTTTTATTTCATGCTTTGAATTTCAACATTTATCAACTATAAGCTATCAATTACTTTAAAAAAACTAGAGATTACAATAATATTCCTGTCAATTTTATTCACAATTAAATGTACTCTTCTGATTGATTCTAATTTATTTATCTTCAATAAAACCTTAGAGATATTCTGAAAAAGATTAATAAATAACATTAATCCTGTTCATATGCCTAATCCTGTATTTTAGCAGGGGTGGGATACTATCAGTTCGCACCTATTCGCTAGAACCGGTTGTTAACATTCCGAGCAGTTTGGAGAACTGGTTGTTAAAAGAAATTACTGGCCTAATCCTGCAAGGAAGGCAGGAAGGAAACATTATTGTGTTGCTTACAGAAACTGCCTCTCCATTAACCCTTATTACATTCTTGGCAGGACTAGACTTCCTGTCTCAGGAACCTCTCTGGAATTATTTTCCTCTCCTTTGCTGGTACTTTGGTTGTGTGGAGTGACCATTCAAAGTTACAATGGCACTGAAAAAAGTGACTTATAACCATTTTTCACACTTACGACTGTTGCAGCATCCCCACAGTCATGAGAGGTCAGGAGAGGAGATGCGTGCCTCAATGTGAGTGATATTGAGTTGGCTATGCACAGCCAATAACATGACCACCAAGCCATATCCACCCAGTCACATGACCACAAAGCCACACTCACCACCTAAGCCATGCCCACATAACCAGTTGTTAAAAATTTGAATCCCACCCCTGTATTTTAGCTATAGCTGATTTCCAGACTGAACTCTTAACATATTTAAAATGGATGCTGCTCTTTCAGCTTTAGTTTTTATTCTTTTAGTATGCATTTTTGCATAATAATGCAAAAGTCTTTTTTAAAGATTTTAATATAATTATTGGATCACAGAAGTTTCCTCAACTTCAATAATCAAACTTTTTTTTTCTGTAAGTTTTTATATTTTGGACAATATTGATATGCTTCTATGCTTCTTTCCAAAATGTTTTTTTTCTTGCTTCTTAACATCATCGTTTTCAGTTATTTTAATGGAACATTTGTTAACTTGGCAGTGAAGAAGTGAATGATTGGTTTTTTATAATTATTGGCAGTAAATTAAATATACATTGAAGCTTTCAGCTATTTGTAATTAAATGCACAGTTCCCTGGACAGCTCATAAAAAGAGACAAACAATGAATCTTGCATGCATTTTTTGGATTCCATCTTTAAGAAAGAGAGAGATTTTAGATGTTATCTAGCATATAGTTTTCTATTTCCTGCCCTTCTGTTTCCTGAGAACAGAAAGTCACTTGGTGAATCTGCTGCAGAGCTAGTTGCTTCCAGAGAGGTGACTTCTTCTCCCAGGTCATCTTCTCCTTCTGCCTTGTGTAGTGGACCTCTCTTGCTACCAAGTCTCCAGCTATTTCCCCTAATTGTCATGGAATATAATGCCAGAAAATGAAATAGTAGGCATTAATATTGTGTGTTTTTCATTTTATTAACACATCGATATTAACACAAATCTCATCAGCTGACCAAAAGCATCCACCTATCACTCTCCTAAATGTGGAAGAGTTAGGGGTGGTAAAGGAGATTAATTTTGACATATGATGAGTCTTTCCTTCCAATACCCCTGATTTTACACTAGTGCTTTATACAAGATCCTTCTACATAAAAGTCATCCAAACATTAAACATATGTTCTGAAGGAGATGACTAGTGCTTAACCCCATGTTTCTTATGGAACAACATTACAGTTTCTTCAAAATGAGCCCAAACAATAGCTGATTAGTGTGGGAAGAAGCCACTTTACAACTACCAAAGCTCAACTTTTTGAGCCAACTAAGAGACTGGAAGATAGGTAGGAGGGAAGGGTGAGAGCCAGGTTTGGAAAAGCTGGACTATTGTCCAACTCAAAGCAGAGTACTCTATGTTGGAATAAAAGGAAAAACATTACTGTAATTTATATTAATGTGATTAAGGGTGAATCTCAAATGCAGTCTCATGAGGACACATGAGAAGGAAGAAATTTCCAGGAATCTCAAAAGATTAATGAATAACTGTAATGTAAATATACCCACGGAAAAGGCAAGATTGGGAATGAAATAAATATAAAATCATGGAAACAAAGGATGACATTACTATTGACAAGATCTGATTATGCCTTAATATAAAGATTCCTGTCTTGGACAGGGGATTGCACTAGATTAAATAGATCAGAGGTTTCTAACCTTTTCTATACCCCACATCCCTAGAACACTTCTGATATCTTCTCACACCCCTTAAAAATAAATAATTATATGCATATAATTATACATATACACTATAATTTTGAAACTACTAAACCCAAATTTTCGCACCACCTGGAATATCGTTGAGCACCCCCCAGGGGGGCAAGCCGAGCACCCCTCATTGAGACCCCCTGAGATAGAAGATCTCTAAGGTCTTCTAGCTTCTAATTCTATGGTTCTTGTTTAAATGCCAGTAGGAACAGAATATCGTGCACTTTTCTGTTCCAAAGAACTAATTATGGAGTTCAGGAAACATGGACAGGATCACGCCCCACTCATCATCAATGGAGAACGAGTGGAAACTGTCCCTACGATCAGATTCCTTGGCATCCATATTTCAGTTGATATCTCCTGGTCCCCTAACACCAAGGCCATAGTGAAGAAGGCTCAGCAGCGGCTGCACTTTCTGCGGGTTCTCAGGAAGAACAATCTGGATAAGAAGCTGTTGCTGGCTTTCGAAAAGCCCCTGTGGAGGACACTCTGACATTTTGTCTGGGTATGTGGTATGCAGGCTTCCCAGTTGACGACAGGAAAACTGTACAGAGGGTGATAAATACAGCTCAAAAGATCATTGGTTGCCCTCTGCCCTCCCTGGAAGACTTAGCCAGGTCCCGCTGCCAAAGCAGAATCAAGGCCATTATAGAAGACCCCTCACCCCCTGGCAATTATCTTTTTGACCTGCTGCTGTCTGGATGGTGTTTTAAGCCCCTGTCACACTGCACTAACGGATGCAAAGAGGATGTAAAACGGACAAAAAAGCTTGCCATCCGTTGGTTAACGCGATGTACTCACTGCCTCCGTTTTGCTTCCTCTCTATCCGTCCAGCATCCGTTTATTGACGTTTCATCCGCTCAGAAAGTTTTGAGCTGCTCAAAACTTTTGCGTGGAAAATGTATCCAATTCGTCCATTCTGCATCCGCTACGCATCCGCTACGCATCCATTCTGCATCTGTTACACATCCGCTATATCCGCTAGGCATCCGCTGCACATCCGCGCAACTCCATCCGCTCGGATGCAGGGAGGAAGCGGAACGGATGCAGAATGGATGCAGAACGGATGCCTAGCAGAAACAAAGCATTTAAAACAGAAAAAACGTCTGCAGAGGGGACCTATCTCAGATATTAAGGATGTCTAGAGGATGCCTAGAGGATGCCTAGAGGATGCAAAGGGACATCTATACTGCCTATAAAAAGGGGGAGCAAAACATCTGGATCTCACTTTCAGACCAGTAGCCCTGCTGCAGACCTCTGCAGCCTTCATCTGCCTCTTCCTCTTCCACAGCATCCAGTCATGTCCACCGTGGATCATAACACAGTCCTTTTGGCAGCCACCATACTTCTGCAACAGTGTGAAGCCATCTACAGGCTCTGTGAACTCTACTACGGGAAGAAAAAGGGGCGGCCAAGAAGCGTCTGGGTACGAAGATGGTTCACCAGAAGAGCAGAGGACGGACTGTACAACAAGCTGATGGTGGAGTTCAGGAACGAAGACACTCGTGCATTCCAGAACTTCATGAGGATGCCTCCAGCCATGTTTGACGAAGTTGTGCAGCGGCTGACACCCAGGTTGACCAAGGCAAACACCAACTTCCGGCCCAGCCTGGACCCTGGGCTCAAGGTGGCACTCACTCTACGCCACCTGGCCTCAGGGACCACCTACAGCAGCATGCAGTATGGCTGGAGGGTGCCACACAACACCATCAGCATTGTGGTCAGAGAAGTGGTGCAGGCCATCATCGAAGAATACAAGGAGGAGCTCCTCCAGTGCCCCTCCACTGAAGAAGGATGGAAGAAAGTTGCAGAGCAGTGGTATCAGAGGTGGAACTTCCCCCACACCGTTGGAGCCATTGATGGCAAGCACGTGGCCTGCAAAGCTCCAGCCAAGTCAGGGTCCACTTATTTCAACTACAAGGGCTTCTTCAGCATCATGCTCTTCGCCATGGTCGATGCTGACTACAAGTTCATGTACATCGATGCTTCAGGCAACGGATCAGCTTCAGATGCCCAGGTATACAATGCAAGTGACCTCAAGGGTAGGCTGGAATGCAACCTCATCGTGGGCTTCCCAGATCCAGAACCCCTGCCCAACGACACGCAAGATGTGCCCTACTTCATCGTGAGGGATGATGCCTTCTCCCTCACAACCTACCTCATGAAGCCCTACACCTCCAAATACCTCACCCGTAAAGAGAGGATCTTCAACTACAGGCTGTCCAGGGCAAGGCGGGTGGTGGAGAACGCCTTTGGCATCCTGGCCAACAGGTTCCAGGTACTTCTCACCACCATGCAGCATCGCCCAGAGACCATGAGGAGGATCATGGAAGCTTGCTGCATCCTGCACAATCTCATGCGCACCCGCTACCCAGTCTTGCAGAACAGGCTCATGGACCTCCAACAAGGCAATGGGGACATGGAGCCTGGGGAATGGAGGCAAGGGCGAAACCTGATAGACAGTGAGGATGTGCAAGGCCCCAACAGAGCCTCACGTGAAGGGAAGAAGCAGCGCAACCTCCTGAAACACTGGTGCAACTCCCCAGCTGGAGCAGTGGAGTGGCAAGACAGGATGATAGATGCTTAATGGATGCTTCCTTGAGCCTGTCTCATCACACTGATGAGATTGTGCCATGTACGTTGAGTGGCCCGACAATGAACAGGGCATTTAATAAAGAGTTGTGTTTATGTTGAAATGTGTGGATCA
The DNA here is from genome assembly GCA_015471245.1 of Laticauda colubrina. Taxonomy (NCBI): domain Eukaryota; kingdom Metazoa; phylum Chordata; class Lepidosauria; order Squamata; family Elapidae; genus Laticauda; species Laticauda colubrina. The sequence goes on along the minus strand of BLBF01000021.1, from coordinate 34,077,385 downwards.
ATGATGACATTGTTATTGATAATAAAGGTCCATAGGTGTGGCACCTGGGAGGGTGGACCATACAGTCCCACTATGCTTGCACTGGAGGTTTATCTGTCCCACAGCTATTACCCATTCCAAAGGTATCCCTGCCCATTCCACAGCTATCTCAACCCATCCCACTGCTATCTTAACCCATCCCACAAGCATGCAAAGGCTTAAACCATTTCTAAAAGTTTCCAGCAAGACTTTATTAAAAAAAAGAAATGAAGCAAGTGTGTGAATCAAAAATAGACTTTATTAACAACAAGCTATAAGACAAAAATGAGTCTCTGGCACTCCTCTTGGTCGCTCAGTCTCAGGGGTGAAGGGTGCAGGTGCTGTTGAGGTGGCTGGTGCTGGAGTGCTAGTCATCAGCTCCTCCAGAAGCAGAAGCAGCAGAAGCCCCAGCCCCAGAAGAGCGAGCCCGTGCTGCAGAAGCCCCAGCAGAACCAGAGTGAGGGCCAGGGGGCGGGATGGTAGCCCTGTCCCTCTTGCAAGGGCTGGCAGCAGATGGCTGAGGCTTGCTGTGCTTCAGCATGGTTGTGGGGTTGCTGGCTGGCAGGGAGGCTGGCAGGAACCAAGGCTGGCAGGAAGGCTGGCAGGGAGGCAGGCACCAAGGCTGGCAGGAAGGCTGGCAGGCATGCAGGCACCAAGGCTGGCAGGCAGGCAAGCACCAAGGCTGGCAGGCAGACTAGCTGGCAGCAAGGCTGGCAGGAAGGCAGACAGCAAGGCTGGCAGCAAGGCTTGCAGGCAGACATGCAGGCAGGACAGGCAAGGCAGTCGATGTGTCTGGAAGCAGATCTTTCCACTGAATGGTGACCTGCTTCCGAGCTGCTTCCGTTATATCCGCGGGGCTGATGCAATGCATCCTCCCCGCATGCGCAATTAACACTCGACATCCGCTAGGCTTCCGCTGTGCATCCGCTTTGCATCCGCTTCATCCGCTGTGTATCCGCTGTATCCGTTCCGCATCCGCTTTGCTCAGGTCCCCCGGAAGCCTTGCGGATGTGCCATCTGCTCCCAACCGCTTCCATCCGCTGGGCTTCCATTCCGCATCCGCTTTCCATCTGCCCTGCATCCTCCACGCGTCCGTGTTATCCGCTCTGGTTATGCAAATTTTTTCCCCTTCTGAGAGCAGATAACAATGGATGGAACATTTTTCTCATCCGTTGTGTCCGTTTTGCATCCGTTGGACAGTGTGACAGGGCCTTTAGGTCAATAAAATTCCACACCACTAGACTAACAAATAGTTTATTTCCCTGGGCCATCTGAACTGCAAATAAACACGAAGTCACTACCTCATTAAGATGTGAAAAGATGTGAAAAGATGTGAAAAGATGTAAAATTTCAATACTCCATTCAGATGTTTAATAATATATTACAGTACAATCCATCTCTCTTTTTTTTTTAAACAAATCTTATTCAGTTTTTTACATAAAAACAAAAATCTCTTTTTCGTGGACAACATATTTCCGGGTCATCACTTTTACATACAAATATGAGCAGTTATACATTCATATATGCATACTTAATTCTATTATTACCTTTTCCATTCCAAATTTTCAGTAAGGAGAGAAACAAAAAAATTAATTCTAGCCTCTTTCATTAATCTCAATCGAAACATCTTTTTGTTTCATTTCAATTATTTCAAATATAGTCCTTTAATATTTATTTTAAAAATAAAGATAAACAATATATGTTTGCCTGATAATGATAATGATGATAACAACAACAATAATAATAATAAGTTTACCAATGTCTCTCCTTCCTTTTAATAGTCTATGTTAATTTATTAATTTGAGTGTTCTTTAGTCTGTCATATTCCCTTTCCATCACACATTCTTTTTATAAATTCTAGATTAATACAAGTTTTAATACTAAAGAAAGAAAAACAAGTATAGGTTTCCCCCCTTTTACTGCTTTAAGTGTGACACCTCAGTAGTTAAAATATACCTTTATTCCCTTATCTGGATTCCTAATAAACCATTATTTTTACGAAGTTACAATAATAATCATTGCATCTTTTCATTTGGATTCCACAACATATTTCCCCCCCTTAATTTTTAATTAGAGTTATCAGTATCTACCCCTCCTTTAATAATCTATATTATCCTATTTTCTAAATATTTTTAATTGCAGATATATTCTTGTTACCCCTTGTCACTCTGCAGAATCCCCTTTTTAATTCATCAACCATTATCTCTGAAAAAACAATTTATTTTCAACATTTTACTATGTCCATATTTCTTTATTTCATGCACCTGTTTCTTACTGCTTCTCCTCCCCCTCTTTTCCCCATATCTTTTCTCATTTCTTTCTTAATATCTTCCTTTCTCCTTTTCTGCTGGGTCTTTCTGCCTTTCCCGACTTCACAGGTATTCCCCTTTTGATTGCCTTCTTAAATCTCAACTTTTTAGCCTTCTTTCCCCAATTCCTGTAGTGTTCTTTGTGTTAATTGTCAATTTAAGATATCTTCTCCTTGAGTCGACTCCTCCTCCTCTGAAGTTCTTCTTGTTCTTCAATCTCCATTTCCATTTTTTCTAACACATAGCAAAGTGATTTGCCTTTTTCTTGTAGTAATTCTGTCATATTTTTAAGTTCCATTTTTATTTCCCAGAGATATCATCATTACACACTCTTATATTTTATGATCATTGAAGTCCACAAAAAACACTTTTACTTTCCTTCTTTCTTCTTTCAATTTTCTAAAGTTCTCAATTATTCCAGGCCAGAGTCTATACCAAAAACATCAATCAATCCCACAGTAAGTCTTTCCTTGCTTTTTTCTTTATTCTGGTTCAGTTTTCACTTTCTAAGGCCCAAGTCACACAGCACCAATGGATGGAAAGAGGATGTAAAATGGAGAGAAACACTTGCCATCCATTGGTTAATGTGATGCACCTGTTCTGTACTCAATGCGTCCATTTTTCAAACTCTCTATCCGTCCAGCATCCATCTACTGAGATTTCATCCACTCAAAAAGTTTTGAGCTGCACGTCCGTTATACATCTGCTACGCATACGGGGAACATCCATTATACGTCTGTTGTCATCCGTTATGCGTCCGCGATATCCTCTAGGCATCTGCTGCGCATCCGCGCAAATCGCATCCACTCCAGCAGAAAACAGACACAGGGAGGAAGCGAAATGGATGCGGAACGGACACGCAGCGTAAGTAGCATGGACGTAGAAAGGATGAAAACGGATGCAGCTTGCATATAAAGCATTAAATGGAAAAAACGTTCGTATAGAGGACATATCTCGGATATTTAGGATGTCTGCTGGATGTCTAGAGGATGCAAAAGGACACTTAGCGGAAAACCTATATTTCCTATAAAAAGGGGGAGAAATCACCTGGATCTCACTTTCAGTCCAGCAGCCGTGTTGTGCAGACCTCTTCAGCCTTCATCTTGCTCTTGCTCTTCCACAGCATCCAGTCATCTCCACCATGGATCATCGCACACTCCTTTTGGTAGCCGCCATCGTTCTACAACAGTGCGAAGCCCTCCACAGGCTATTTCACCTGTTCTATGTGAAGAAAAGGAGGCGGCCAAGAAGTGTCTGGGTCTGAAGATGGATCGCGAGAAGAGCCGAGTACGGACTGTATAACAAGCTGATGGTGGACCTGAGGAACGAAGACACTCGTGCATTCCAGAACTTCATGAGGATGCCGCCAGCCATGTTTGATGAAGTTGTGCAGTGGCTGAGACCCAGGTTGACCAAGGCAAACACCAACTTCCGGCCCAGCCTGGACCCTGGGCTGAAGGTGGCACTGACTCTGTGCCACCTGGCCTCCGGGACCAAGTACAGGAGCCTGCAGTTAGGCCTGGAGGGTGCCACACAACACCATCAGCATTGTGGTCAGAGAAGTGGTGCAGGCCATCATCGAAGAATACCTGGAGGAGCTCCTCCAGTGCCCCACCACTGAAGAAGGCTGGAAGAAAGTTGCAGAGCAGTGGTATCAGAAGTGGAACTTCCCCCACAACGTTGGAGCCATAGATGGGAAGCACGTGGCCTGCAAAGCTCCAGCCAAGTCAGGGTCCATTTATCGCAACTACAAGGGCATCTTCAGCATCATCCTCTTCGCCATGGTCGATGCTGACTATAAGTTCATGTACATCGATGCTTCAGGCAAAGGGTCATTTTCAGATGCCCAGGTATACAATGCCAGTCTCCTCAAGGAGGGGCTGGAATACAACCTCATCATGGGCTTCCCAGATCCAGACCCCCTGACCAACGACACACAAGATGTGCCCTACTTCATCATGGGGGATGATGTCTTCTCCCTCAGAACCTACCTCATGAAGCCCTACACTTCCAGATGCCTCACCCATGAAGAGAGGATCTTCAACTATAGGCTGTCCAGGGCAAGGCGGGTGGTAGATGCCTTTGGCATCCTGGCCAACAGGTTCCAGGTACTTCTCACCACCATGCAGCATCGCCCAGAGACCGTGAGGAACATTGTGGAAGCTTGCTGCATCCTGCACAATCTCATGCGCACCCGCTACCCAGTGTTGCAGAACACGCTTGTGGATCACCAACAAGGCAATGGGGACATGGAGCCTGGTGAATGGAGGCAAGGGCAAAACCTGATAGATACTGTGGATGTGCAAGGCCCCAACAGAGCCTCACGTGAAGGGAAGAAGCAGCGCAACCTCCTGAAACACTGGTGCAACTCTCCAGCTGGAGCAGTGGAGTGGCAAGACAGGATGGTAGATGCTTAATGGAAGCTTCCTTCAGCCTGTCTCATCACACGGATGAGATTGTGCCATGTATGTTGAGTGGCCCTACAATGAACAGGGCATTTAATAAAGAGTTGTGTTTATGTTGAAATGTGTTGATGAATGATGACATTGTTATTGATAATAAAGGGCCATAGGTGTGGCACCTGGGAGGGTAGACCATACAATCCCACTATGCTTGCACTGGAGGTTTAACTATCCCACTGCTATCCTTCCCCATCCCACAGCTATTACCCATTCCACAGGTATCCCTGCCCATCCCACTGCTATCCTTACCCAACTCACAAGCATGCAAAGGCTTAAACCATTTCTAAAAGTTTCCAGCAAGACTTTATTTACTGAAAGAACTGAACCAAGTGTGTGAAGCAAAGATAAACTTTTTTAATAACAAACTGTAAAAGCAAAATGACCCAAGTAAAGTGTCCCAAGCAAAGATAAAGTCAACAGGGAGCAACCCAGTTTCTGGAACTCTTCTCAGTCACTCTGAGGCATGCCCATCATCTCAGGGGTGAAGGGTCCAGGTGCTGTAGAGGTGGCTGCTGCTGGAGTGCTGGTCTGAGGTGCCATTGGGGTGCCTGGCCCCGAGAGGACAACAGGGGATGGTGTGTGGAGGAAGCTCTCAGAGAGCTGGCTCAGTCCCATGATGTTGAGAGCCCCTTCCTCCATGACATGGGGTGTCAGTCCCAAGACCGATAACAGATATTCTGAGGCCGGGCTTGGCTGTGAGGTGGAGGAAGGAGGAGTGTAGTGGGGCTGTCTGGTCTGCAGGTGAGCAAGGTGAGGCGTCGGTGGCATCTGTGGCATCGGTGGCATCTGTGGTGTTGGTGGCATCTGTGGCATCGGTGGCATCGGTGGCATCTGTGGCGTACGATGTACCTGTGCCTGGACTGGGAAGGGCTGCCTGTGCTGCTGGAACTCCTGGTAGCCGTAGCCTTGGTAGGTGAGGGCCTGTGGAAAGCATTGGAAGGGCTGTGACATCACCTGGGGTGGAGAACCTGCTCCTGGACTGGGTCGGAGCAGGTTCAGCTGGGCCTGGAGGGTGGTGCAGAAGAGCTGTGATCCTCTCCTTGATCACCTGGTACTGGAATTCGGACATGTCCATGAGGTTCTAGTTGACGTAGGTGAGGAAGGGCTTGCGGTTTGAGGATGGTATGTCGGTGTGTACCAGCTGAGAGAGGAGATCTACGCTGCTTTTGATGGTGTCCCTGATCTCCAGCAGGACAGTGTGGCTCTGTCCCTCCGGTCTGCCTCTCTGCCTGCTTTCTGTGGAGGTGGAACTGGGTGTGGGTGCCCTCTCCTTGCTCCAACTGCATCAGGGGGTCCTCCATGCGCTCCACCATGGGGAGTACAGCTGTCAGGGAGGTCTCCGTCGTGGGGCACTCCACAGATACCTGCCTGGACACAGGAGCTGACTCTTGGCCAGAAGAGGACTGGCTCTCTGTGGGCTGCCTGAGAGAGATGGTAGACAGAGGGGCTGCTCCTCGGTGGCGGACCTCACCCTCCAAGAAGCTGCACTTGGCTATCACGTAGGTCTCCCGGTTGGTGAGCTTGACCGCGGCCTGGCCAGACTTCTTGAGGTGCAGCTTCTCGTACCAGGTGTGCATGTGCTTCCACCACCCGAGGCGGATCTCCGAAGTGTAACCCAGGCTCTCCGCCTTCTCTCTCCAAGCTGCCTGCTTCCTCTTGGTATCTCGATAGAGCCTGTGTCCCTTCCGCCAGAGGTACTCGTTCTCCCTCAGCCATTCGAGCACCTCATCCTCATGTTCCTCTTCGATGGAGTATTGCCTCCTCTCCCGTTCACACATATGCCTCTTCCTCCCTCTGGCAGGGCCTTCTGGGCCCTCATCAGAAGGGCTTTGAGATTCTAGGGGCTGATCCACCACACCACCACCACCACCAGCAACAACAACAGCAGCAGCAAAAGCAGCACCAGCAGGACCAGCAGCACCAGGAGCACCAGCAGGAACAGGAGCAGCAGCAGCAGAGTAAGCACCAGCAGAAGCACCAGCACCAGGAGCAGAAGCAGCAGAGTAAGCACCAGCAGAAGCACCAGCACCAGGAGCAGCACCAGCAGAGTAAGCACCAGCAGAAGCACCAGCACCAGGAGCAGCACCAGCAGAGTCAGCACCAGCAGAAGCACCAGCACCAGCAGAGTCAGCACCAGCAGCAGAAGAAGCAGCAGAAGCAGAGTCAGTGCCAGGGGGTGGGATGGTGGCCCTGTCCTTCTTGCCAGGGCTGGCAGGAGTAGGCACAGGCTTCCTCTTCTTCCCCATGGTTGTTGGCTGGAGATGTGTCTGGCAGCAGGTCTTTCCTCTGAATGGTGACCTGCTTTCAAGCTGCATCCTTTTATATCCGCGGGGCTGACGCAATGCATCCTCCCCGCATGTGCAATGAACGCCTTGCATCCACTAGGCATCCGCTAGGCGTCCGTGATGTATCCGCTCCGCATCCGTTCTGCATCCGTTCCTTCCACTGCGCGTCCGCTTCGCTGTGCTCCCCCGGAAGCCCTGCGGATGTGTCATCCGCTCCCATCTGCTTCCATCCGCCAGGCTTCTGTGGAGCATCCTCTTAACATCCTCGCTACGTCCTCTCCCCATCCGTTCCTTTCCGTTGTTGTCCGCTCTCTTTATGCAAATTTGGGGCACTTTTGAGAGTGGATAACAACGGATGGAACATTTTCTCGTCCACTGTGTCCTTTTTACATACTTTTTGCATCCGTCGGCCGATGTGACAGGGCCTTAAGATTCTTAATTCATTTCAATATTTCTTTAACGTTATATCAACACAAGTTCATTCAGAAACAGGATGCTTTCCCTTTTGTTTGAGCTCAAGTTTTTGTCAGAAGGTGGCACCTTCTCCATTATACAAAATCTTCACCCTTTTCCTCTATTTTTTTAATTAGGGTTTTTTGAACCTCAATATTCCAGCACCATCCAGTCTCCAATTTGTAAATTTTATTATTATTATTATTTGACAATCTTAAGTCCAGCTTTGTTTTATGCCTGTTTATTGCCAAAACATTTTAGTCCAATTTAGTTAAATCTTTAATACCAGCTTCTTCCTTTCCCGATTCGAAGCCCCACTTAGCTGTCAAAAATATTTTCTTTTTTTTCCCCTGTCCCTTTATAATTTCGCCTCTCACTTTTCTTTTCTTAAAAATTCAATGTTACCTTAATCCCGGGTACTTTTGTTCAGTTGTGTCGCCCAGTTGTCCCAGTTCAGATGTTATCCACCTCTTTCTTCCTTCCTGCACAAATCTTAGTCAAGCTGAGTCCTCCTCTTCGGGGTGGCCATTTTAGACCACCGCTGCAGTCGTTTTCAGAGGGAAAAAGACCAAGCCCAGGGGGGGGAGATGCGGCCCCCCTGAACCTGGCTTGCAGCTTCCCCTTACTCCATCACCCCTCCAAGGCAGCTTCAGCCCTTAATCACGATGATCGGGGCTCTCCAACGAAAGAGCACGGACCATAGCCACAGAGAGTCGCGATCTACGGAGAGAGTCCGTCAGTGAGGAGGGCTCAACTTGGAAGCCAGTACAATCTATCTTTTATGTATTATACTCGGCTAAGTGTTACAGTCAGTGTTGGATGTATAATTTGTGTACATTCGTAGATATTGTACTCTCAAATTGCAAATGGAGACATGGGTACTCTATCTTTCTTATCTTCATTTTTAAGTGCTTTGGTTTTATTGTATTGCGAACAGTTGCTGGGGTGCATCCACAGTTTTGTTGTACTTGTACAATGACAATAAAGTTCTTCTAATCTTGTAATCTTTTCATATGTTGTTATTTATGTATTGAGGCAGAAGATGGTAGCATTAGTCTGGGTTTGCAAACTATGAAGACTCAGGTAAGGTTGAATTTGGACAGAAGACCACTAGGGAATTCTAGGGTAATGGACTCAGTGGAGAAGCTGAAAAATAGGTGGTATGACAATGGCAATATCCTTTCCTGATATTGCCCAGAAAATTGCATGGAATCCTAGGCATCAATAGGGGAATGGTCAAAATCTGCAAAGGGCAGATTTTGACTCCATTGGAAAGGGATAGAGGAATCTATACTCTTGTCTTTCAAATACAAGTTGTGATCAATAACTAAAAACAAATACATACAATAATAGCAATAGCACTTAGACTTATATACTGTTTCCTAGTGCTTTATAGCCCTCTCTAAGCAGTTTATAGAGCCAGCATATTGCCCCCAACAATTTGGCTCCTCCTTTTACTGACCTCAGAAGGATGGAAGGCTGAGACAACCTTGAGATGCTCAGAATCGAACTCCTGGCAGTGGGCAGTGAGTTAGCCTGCAGTGATGTATTATAACACTGTGCCATCATGGCTCTTATTCAAATAGTGAACTTATTAATATTATTTAAAAAAAAAAACTTCGAAAGTTATGTCTAGGAGATTTGCAGAGGAGCCTTTGTTTTCAGCTGATTAATGTACTGTACTTTAAAATTCCTGGTTTCCACTTATTACTATTTCATGACAGATATAAATGCTGGATATTCAAACAATGTTGAATACATGTTATGTTTGTCCTTATTGAGTCTGAGAGTACTGACTTAAATATAATTATCCATTTGTGGTTTCAGTCAGTAAGTGTACTAATAGGTGCAAAATAGCCATTAGAACATGTATACTAGTTTTTAAAATACTATACGTGGGTGAATTATATATCAGTTCAAATAATAATAAAGTGGACAGGGGTTGTGCTGAACCTTTACTCGGGAAAGAGGTGGGGGAGAAGAAGTACTCCTTCTGGGGATGTCATTAGTTTCCTGGAACTCAGAGTATTACTATCACCATCTCCATCATCATCATCATCATCATCATCATCATCATCATCATCATCATCA
>BLBF01000021.1:34011291-34067757 GCA_015471245.1 Laticauda colubrina | reverse complement strand
CATCATCATCATCATCATCATCATCATCATCATCATCATCATCATCATTGTTCTATATTAGCATACTTGTAATACCGCTTGCTGATTGGTCCACAAATACCATACTGCGATTGGTTCTTCAAACTATGGTGATTGGTCCACAATTGCCGCCCTGTGATTGGTCCGCCTGAGCGACAGGAGATTCAAGGAGCCGTCATTGGCCGCGAGCCACGAGCAGCTGCTATAAAGGAGGCTACCGTGGCTCCGCAGTCAGACTGATTCCAGGAACCAAATAAAGAGCTGAAAGTCACACTGGTCTCGCGTCTCTCTTTCCCTGCGACACAACACTGGTGACGAAGGTGGGATCCTGAAACAAAGGAGACCAGTTGAGCACATGACGACGAGAACCGAGCGAAGACGACATGGCCGGCAGCAACGTGCCACCCACACCGTTCAACCCAGCGATGGAGGACTGGAAATCGTACATCGACAGATTCCTCATATTCCTCGAGAGCAATGAGTTACAGGATCTCAGACAACAGGAAGAGAGCCGTGTTCCTGACACACTGTGGGCCCCGACAGTATTTAAGATGGCCAAGGCATTGGCTAAACCTGAAGACATAAAGCAAATGGCCTGGCCAGATTTGGACAGAATACTGAGGGCCCATTATGCGCCGACCATCTCCAGCCTTATCCGGAGGCATGAATTCTATAAACGGGACCAGAGAGAAGGTGAGAGCATTGGGGATTTCGTAGCGGCTCTAAGAGACATTGGAGGGGAATGCGAGTTCCTCAACATGGATGAAGCCATGAGAGACCGCGTGGTCCTAGGACTGAGAGACCTCATCTTGCAGAGCTGACTGCTGACCCGACCAAACATCACAGTCACCGAGGCCACCGCTGAGGCCACAGCAGCCGAAGCCGCCAAAAAATCAGCAGCCACCATGCGGCTAATGAATACGGCAACCAAGGAAACACTGGCAGAGTCAAGCCAACCTCAGGAGAAGAAACCAGCGGGCACCCACAAGACCAGCACCACACACCATGAGGACATCGAGTCCTTATCCAGACCGATGACGAAGAAGAAGAAATACACAGACTCCAATGGGAATGAAACAGACAGGAGAGGAGAGAACATAAGTTGGGATTCCAGTGCGCCGGGTGCGGAGGAGACCATCCCTGTTCCGAGTGCTGTTTCCTCAACGCAATTTGCTGGCACTGCGAGAGATGGGGACATATAGCAAGGGTCTGCCAGAACCGAAAGAGCTACAGCCCCAGACGAAGAGACAGCACTCCCCCTAGAACGAGAGAAAGACAAGCAGGGAGCCGTTGGAGCAAAGAAAACAGAAACAAACGGTTCAATGAAGCCTACCGGAAGGAAGAGACACACCAAACGATAATCATTGGGCATTCGAGCACAACCAATGCCCGAAAGGTACATGTGCAAGTCAACATCGAAGGCCAACAATGCAAAATGGAGGTAGACTCCGGCTCATACGTGTCTATGGTATCATGGAACACACTTAAGAGACTGATACCAAGCATATGAAGAAAGGAACTAGAGAGCCAAAAACTGACCCTGAAAGACTACCAAGGGAACAGGATCCCCGTAGTCAGACTCAGACATTTCCAAGTTAAATTCAAAAAGCACACAGAAATTCTTCCATTAACAATAGTAGACCAGGACCTCCCAAGCCTACTAGGACTCGAATGGTTCATGCCCGTGGGAATTGGAGTGAGCAGTGGGAGATTCAAGGAGCCGTCATTGGCCGTGAGCCGCGAGCAGCCGCTATAAAGGAGGCTGCCGCGGCTCCTCAGTCAGACTGATTCCAGGAACCAAATAAAGAGCTGAAAGTCACACTGCGTCTCTCTTTCCCCGCAACACAACAATCATCATCATCATCATTACCTTCATATTAACCCTTGATAAAGATTGCAATCCTGAGTCCTATACTCAGAGCCTTCAACCAGTTGTTTTTGGTTAGCTGTAACCTGCTAAAGTTGACAAGGAAGCTGAAAGCCCTACACCTAGATTCTATCTCAAGTACCCTAAAATGAACCTTGTAATCTAATTTTCATTTGACAAAGAGCAGTTCCTCTCAAACCCCAGTGTAGGATAGATAATTAATCTTTAATAAAGGTAATAAATTAATTTAGCAAAGGCTGAATGTCCCTCACATGATTCCTTCCATTTAATTCATTTCCAGACTCTTTAACTCCAGTTGTGACAAGTCTCCACCCACCTACCACCTACCATCACAGCCACTTTATTTTGCTGCTCTATTTACATTGGAAAACTGTTGTAGAGATAGGAAAAATTAAAAGAAAAACCTTCTGCTTAAGGATTGGAGATTTTGGAGGCCAGGTGGGAAGATATTAGAGCTGGAATTATACTTTTAAAAGGTCAGTTGTACATCCATGCACCAGGTAATGGTTAACTTCTTTAAGTTAACAATCTCTGGACCAACTGTTACTTAGGCTGGGGAAATTCCCACTGTCTTTAACCAAAAATGAAAATAAAGTTTGTGACTTAATTGGGTTTCAGGAACAAAGAATTAGAAGAAGAAAAACAAAGGTGTTCTTTATAAAACATAGAAATATTTATGAGCTTTTGAAGAAGGAAGGCAGGTGATGCCTTGACCTCTATTAAAATATTGGAATGGATGGGGTATTTTTTAGCATCAAACACAGCATCAAAAAGAACCCTTCTCTATCCTGATCTCAAACATGTGGCTTTGGGAAAGTTTAGCATACCAAGCCTCCACCACACTCAATAGGCCAGACACACCCATCTCAGATCCAGAGGAGCCAACAAGTTCCTGCTTAGCTGTTCCTGGTGCCCTCATTGTGACTCCCAGCAGAACTGTGCCAGATCCCTGGGTTGAGCATTCAAGGAATCTCCCTTCAAAGGTCAACCAAGTCAGAGAGCAGGGCTGAGTTCCTCTGGGTGGCTCCTGTTGATTGATACTGAGCCTACCAGCCTGCCGAGAGTGCAGAAACAACAGGTATAGAATCTGTACTGAGAAGGGGGAAGCTGCTCATATAATTCAGAGGATTATATAAGATCTGTGGAAGCCCAGGCAAACATCAGTGAATCCCCTGCTTTCAAAAGGGAGGTGAGTGCTCATTTTTCTATAGGAACATCTGAGGTGGGCATCCAGAAAGAACATTAACCACCAGATTGCTGTTCTCAGTCCAAGTCTTTCTTTACAGTCCGAAACAATTTCTAATCTTTGTGTTTCTGATTCTACATCTTTGCCATATTTAACTGAGGCTGTGGGAATACAACTTGACATCCAATCAAGAGTAACATAATGATATTATGCAGCTTTTCTCTGTTGCTTACAGGTAGTCCTTGAGTTATGACCATAATGAAACCTGCCTATTATGGTTTCAAATAATAATGGTAGTAAAATGGGTTGGTCCAATTTTATGATGGTTTTAGGGCAGTTGTTGAGCAAAAGCAGTTGTAAAACAAACCCAATGGTCATTAAGCAAACCAATGATTTTTTATAGATGCAGTTTTGCTGAAAAATAGAAATAACTGATTTTTGACAAAATTATTGTAAAATCTGGTCAAGTGACCTTGGGACACTGCAAACAGTCATTAATGTGACCGTGTTGTTGAATGTCCAAAGCATTGTCACATGACTGCCGAGGGTGGGTGATGGTCAGAACTTTGGATCTGGATGATGAGCCTTTTTTCAGGTTGGTCATAACTTCAATTGGTCAAGGAAGGAATCAGTCATAAGCCAAGGACTATCAGTATTATGCAGACATATGGACTAAGGAGATTCAAGGCTTTCTGAGCCTTTGAGATCACTCCTACTTCTATTAATACCAACTATACCAACAAGGCAGGGAAAGCAGGCAGCTCCTGGAACTCTTTCCGACTGCAAATTAAAACTTTGCTCTGGGTCACATGACTGGGAAGGAGGAGGGAGGGGTTAGAATGGAAGAGCCAGTAATATTGCGAGCAGCTGCTGAGTGGCCTGTTCCATAGATATGCGTTGCAGAATTTTTCTTTTTTCTGGATTTGTTTCCCTACAGCAAGCACAGTTTTTTTTCTGCCAACTTCCTCCCACTCCCAACAAATTTGGTCTCCTTCTTCTAGTTTTTGGGAAGTTACTTGCTGCAGGCCAGTTGGATAAATAAATAGAATCCCAAGTTCATTTATCTATGTTTTGCTAACATTCCACAGGGTTGGAAAGAACAAAAAAGATTTTTGGAATTTTTAGGAGGCATGCAACTCCTCTGCCATCTAATAATAAGTCAGACAAACTGTTCTGTATAAATATAGTAGACCCCAAATAACTCATTCTGATTGGTTACTAAAAAACTAATGGGGATAGGTTCAAAAGGAACCAATCCTCAAAGCTGCACAAAAGCGGCAAAATCAAATTAATGTCATTGGCTACAAGCCGGCAGACAGAAAAGTATAAAAGGGCTGTCGCGGCTTGAGCCAATGTTCCGTTTTGCAACTGTACTTGAAATAAAGACTTTGTTGTTGGAACCCGGTCTACCTCGCGTTTTTCCGGACGGAACACTGGCGACAAAGGTGGGATCATCCTAAACGCGAGACTGAGCATATGGTGACAGACAAGCCAGACAAAGAGAAATGGCCGGAAACAATGCGCCGCCCGCACCCTTCAACCCCAATGAAGAAGATTGGGAATCTTACGTAGACCGTTTCCAGATGTACCCAGAGAGCAATGAGATGGAGGAAATCTCAGATCAGCGAAAAAGAGCTGTTTTCTTGACACACTGTGGGCCCGCGATTTTTAAAATGGCCAATGCTTTGGCAAAGCCCCGAGATGTCAAACAATTGACGTGGACCGAGCTCCAAAGAACATTAAAGGCCCATTATGCACCAGTGGTGTCAAATCTAATAAAGCGGCACGAGTTTTATCGGAGACACCAGAAAGAAGGCGAAACCATCGCTGATTTTGTAGCCGCCCTACGCCAAATAGGGGGAGCGTGCGAGTTTCTCAACTTAGATGAAGCGATGTGGGATCGAGTGATATTGGGGTTAAGAGACTCAACTATACAGAGCAAGCTACTGAACAAACCCAACATATCAGTAGCCGAAGCTATTGCAGAAGCCTCGGCTGCCGAAGCCGCCAAAAAATCGGCAGATAAGATGAAACAAATGATTGCAAGCAAAGATGAAATAAGCTCGGCCAGAGGAAAAAAACAATCTCCCACAACCACTCATTATGAAGAACTCGAGGAGACGTCAGAATCCGGGGAGGAAGATGACGAAATCCACCGCCTATACGCTAACAAGAAAGGGCGCGAAAATAGAAATCGGCAGGAATGTGCTGGCTGCGGGGGAAACCATCCCCGAGCCGATTGCAGATTCCTTGATGCCATTTGCAGAGCATGCAAGAAAAGGGGGCATATCGAGAAAGTCTGCAGAAACAAAAAGAATTACAGCCCAAAGAGACGAAACGACTCCCCAGCAAAGCCTGAGCCAAGACTCTCTGAGAGAAAGTGGCAGCGAAACAGGCAAGCCACTAACCGGGAGAAAGCATACCAAACTTTCACTATCAGAAGCGCTCAGACGGAAAGCGGGAAGAAAGTAAAAATAGTTGTAAAAATCGAAGACAGCCCCTGCGAAATGGAAGTTGATTCTGGATCGTTCCTATCCATGGTGTCATGGGACACCCTCAAAAAACTAATTCCAGACATCAAAATTAAGGAACTCCAGAGACAAAAACTAACCCTCAAAGATTATCAGGGAAACCGAATTCCTGTAATCGGCCTGGGACATTTTCGAATCGCTTACAGGCAACATGTCACAGTACTACCATTAACGATAGTCGACCGAGATCGACCAAGCCTCCTGGGTATCGAATGGTTCACACCATTGGGCATCGGGATGACCGGAGTAGACCGGGTGGCCGCAACTGACTGGGAAGAAGACCTGATCCAAGAATTCCAGGATGTCTTCGACGGCTCCCTAGGCAGGTATCGGGGGACCCCCATTTCTTTTAGTCTAGACCCACAGATAACCCCTAAAAGGCTAAAGGCCAGACGGGTTCCTTTTGCTTTAAAAGCAAAAATAGAGGAACAACTAAATAAATTAATAGATCAAGGGGTTTTAGAACCGGTCGACCACGTTAGATGGGAAACACCAATTGTGACACCAATTAAGCCAGATGGGTCGGTTCGAATCTGTGGCGACTACAAGGCTACTCTGAACCACGCGCTGCAACAGAGCGCGTACCCGGTGCCAGTTGTGCAACACCTACTGCACTCTCTTGGGGGAGGAAAAGTTTTTGCTAAACTAGACCTAGCACAATTGTACCAACAGCTCCCAGTAGACCCCTTAACGGCAGAAGCACAAACAATAGTGACTCACAAAGGGGCATTAAAATGTAACAGACTCCAATTTGGAGTAAGCGTAGCCCCAGGCGTTTTCCAGAGCCTCATGGAACGCCTGTTAAATGGCATAAAAGGGGTCATGCCATACTTTGACGACGTCCTAATTTCAGCCAAAGATGCAACACAGCTTAAAAAAAGACTCAAAGAGGTCCTAAATAAATTCAGAGAATCTGACCTTAAAGTAAAGAAAGAAAAGTGCTGCCTAATAACTGATCGCGTTGAGTTTTTAGGATATTTCATTGATGGAGAGGGCATACACCCCACCGAAAAAAAAGTCAGAGCTATAAAAGACGCACCAGAACCAAGGAATAAAACTGAGCTGCAGGCATTTTGGGGACTGATAAACTTTTATAACATGTTCCTACCCCAAAAAGCCACAATAGCGGAACCATTGCATTGATTACTGGACAAGAAAACAATTTGGACATGGGGGCTTAGAGAAAAAAAAGCTTTCCAAGGAATAAAAGACTTATTAACATCAAACACCATTCTTATCCAGTTTAGCAACACACTGCCATTGATGGTGACCTGCGACGCCTCACCATTCAGAGTCGGTGCCATCCTGAGCCACCAATTGCCTGATGGGAGAGAGGCACCCATCGCATACTATTCAAAGACCCTGTCCAAAACCAAGCGTAATTACAGTCAGTTGGACAGAGAAGATCTAGCAATTGTCGCCGGAGTGAAACGTTTCCACGAGTACCTATATGGAAGAACTTTTCAAATTGTAACAGACCACAAACCGCTACTAGGAATTTTGGCGGGAAACAAGCCCACACCGAATATTCTGTCCCCACGAATGACTAGATGGTCAGAGTTCCTAGCAGCCTATTCCTATACTCTGACACATCGCCAAGGGAAACAAATTTCCCATGCAGACGCTTTGAGCAGAGCACCATTGCCATCCACAGAGGAAGACCCGGCACCAACGATGACAGCATTGCAGATAGAGACTTGCCCCGATCTACCCATATCTGCGAATGATGTCGCCAGAGCCACCAAAAAAGACCCATTGACTGCCCGCGTACTTAACTGGGTAGGTAAAGGCTGGCCGGAAAACCAAAAAACTGAGAACTTTAAACATTTCCGGACCAGACAAACTGAACTCTCAATCCAAAAAGGTTGTTTCTTGTGGGGTGATCGGGTAATTATTCCTAACAAATTACAAGCCAAGGTACTGGGTATGCTTCACGAAGGCCACCTGGGAATAGTTAAAATGAAAAGCCTTACTAGAAGCTATGTCTGGTGGCCGGGTATAGATAGGGACATCGAATACTGGGTAAACTTGTGCAATAAATGCCAAAGAATCAGGCCGTCCCCGCCAAAAGCACCCATAAGAGACTGGGAAATCCCAAGAGGCCCCTGGTCACGAATCCACATCGATTTTGTGGGTCCTACCAAGAGGCATACGTTCCTGATTGTCGTGGATGCATACTCTAATTGGCTGGAGGTAAAAATGATGCAATCAACAACAACAGAAACCGTTATAAAACAACTCGACAAACTATTTGCAACCCATGACCTACCGGATGACCTAGTGTCCGACAATGGGCCACAATTAACAAGTCTCCAATTCGAGCAATACCTAGCCTCCCTAGGTATAAGACATGCCCTAACCGCGCCGGCCCACCCGGCTGCAAACGGTAGGGCAGAGAGAATGGTCAGGTTTACCAAGGAGGGTTTAGAAAAAATGGACACTGGGGATGTCCAAAATAAATAAATCGATTACTCACTCTCCAACATATCACACCCAGTACTACAACCAACAAAACCCCAGCAGAATTACTGATGGGAAGGAAACTAAGGTCGCATCTAGACAGATTGCACCCAAATTTCACACCAGAAAACCCCCCCCCCCGACTCCTCCACTTGATTCAGGACCTTTGCAATAGGCGACTTAGTTTCTGCAAAAAATTTTACCGGGGACCCATTATGGCTACCCGGACAAATTACACAAATAACAGGCCCCAAATCCTACCGACTAACGGTAGATGACGGCAGGGAATGGAAGCGGCACATAGACCAGCTTCGCTCCCGAAACATAGAACGAAATGCAAACACACAACCACACATAGAAAAACATGACGAAATTCAAACCAAAGAGGGGGGGGAAATGCGAGAAATCAATAAAGAACTGTTTAAATTAAACTCCGAAAATAATAACAATCAAAAAGAGCAAATAAAAGACTCACTGTTTGAAGAAAGTTGCGAGAAGAGTCCATCCGAAGGGGCCAGCCAGGCCAGCTCGACCTGCCCGGAGGAAATGGGAGGGAGCGGCAAAACCGCCGGCCTAAGAAACTCAGGCAGCAGTAAAATGACTGACTCACCCTTCCAGACGGTTCCATGGAGAAGGACTGAAGACCCCATCCGAACCAGTCGAAGTCTCCAACAATAATGAACCGCGCAAGTCTAGTCGAGTCAAGAGAAGCCCCACCTACCTGTGCGACTACGTCACCACGTAGGACTGAACTAAGAGGGGAGGGGTGTTCTGTATAAATATAGTAGACCCCAAATAACTCATTCTGATTGGTTACTAAAAAACTAATGGGGATAGGTTCAAAAGGAACCAATCCTCAAAGCTGCACAAAAGCGGCAAAATCAAATTAATGTCATTGGCTACAAGCCGGCAGACAGAAAAGTATAAAAGGGCTGTCGCGGCTTGAGCCAATGTTCCGTTTTGCAACTGTACTTGAAATAAAGACTTTGTTGTTGGAACCTGGCCTACCTCGCGTTTATCTGGATGGAACACAAACCTTTATAAAATGTGTTTTCATTTAGGTTGGATTGTGTGTCAGCTTGCATTTTCTTTAGCCCATGGAAGCCCTGTTGTAAAGCAGCCACTGTTTCATGTCTCCGGGTAAGGCTTTGGTGGAAAAGAGTGCTGATAGGTGTCCTCTCTCTATAAATGATACTTTATTTGTGTCCCAGTCCCTAGATGACCTCAGTGAACCACAGTGTCCCCAAAGGATTTGCAAGCTTTCAATTTTCCCAGAACTGTTTTCCAGATGTCTCCCCCCCCCCAAAAAAAAGGATTGAAAATTTAAAATAAAAATGGAAATCTAAAATTGGGCTGGACATTTAGACAAAAAAATATTCTAGCTAATGTCTAATCTATTTGATATTTAGGTATTTCTAATCTTTTGCTTGCATTGACTGCATTGGGTAATGAGGAATTGTCTTGAGCTGTACATTAAATGTATAATATAGTTAATATATGCAGTCCTTAACTTACAACCATTCATTTAGTGACCATTCAAAGTTACAACAGCACTGAAAAAAGCAACCTATGACCATTTTCATACTTACAACTGTAACAACATCCCAGGACCACATGATCAAAATTTGGATGCTTGGCAACTGGCTCATATTTATAATGATTGCAGTGTCCTGGGGTCATGTAATCATTTTTGTGTGGGGGTGGGATTCAATTTTTTTAACAACCAGTTCTGTGGGCATGGCCATATGACTGGGCAGATGTGGATTCTTTTTTTTTGCAGGAAATCCCCCCCCCCCCATGCTCTGTTTTTGGGCCTTCTGGGCCTAAGGGCATTTTTGCTCCCAGAAGGCGTCCCTGGGGCCCAAAAAGGCAAAAAATGGAGCCATGCTCCATTTTGGGACTACTGAGTCTCAGGGAAGCCTCATGGGGTGTTCCATCCGGAAAAACGCGAGGTAGACTGGGTTCCAATGAATAAACGTCTTTATTTGTTAACAGCAAAGTAAACGGAACATTGGCTCAAGCCGTGGCAGCCCTTTTATAGTGGCTTACCTGTCGGCTTGTAGCCAATGACAGTAATTTAATCTTGCCGCCTTTAAGCGGCTTCTTGGATTGGTTCCTTTCGAACCAATCCCTATACTGGCTTTCTTAGCCAATCAGAACAGCAAATTAGGAGTCCACTATTTTCATACAGAACACCCCTCCCCTCTTGGTTCAGTCCTACGTGGTGACGTAGTCGCGCAGGCAGGTGGGGCTTCTTCTGACTCTACTGGACTTGCACGGTTCATTTTCGCTGAAGACTTCGACCGGTTCGGATGGGGTTGCTGTCACTCCGGCTCTTCTCCATGGAACCGCCTGGAAGGGTGAGTCAGCCATTTTGCTGCTGCCTGAGTTTCTCAGGCCGGTGGTTTTGCCACTCCCTCTTGGTTTCTCCGGGCAGGTCGAGCTGGCCTGGCTGGCATCTTCGATTGGATTCTTCCCACAAGTTTCTTCTAACTGTAAGTCTCTTTTTTGCTCTTTTTGTTTGTTTGAATATTCTGGGTTTATTTTTAACAGTTCTTTATTATTTTCTTGTATTTCCCCCCCTCTTTGGTTTGTTTTTCGTCGTTTTTTATTATTTGTGGTTGTGCGTTCGTATTTCTTTCAATGTTTCGGGAACGAAGCTGGTCTATGTGCTGCTTCCATTCCCTGCCATTGTCTACGGTTAGTCAGTAGGACCAGGGGCCTGTAATTTGTGTGATTGTGCCTGGAAGCCATAAGGGGTCCCCGGTGAAATTTTTTGCATAGACTAGGTCGCCGATTTCAAATGTCCTGAAATGGGTGGAGGAGTCGGGGGGTCTTTCTGGTGTATAATTTGGGTGCAATCTGTCTAATTGCGACCTAAGTTTTCTTCCCATTAATAGTTCCGCCGGGCTTTTGTTGGTTACAGTACTGGGTGTGATATGTTGGAGGGTGAGTAGGCGGTTAATTTTATCTTGGACATCCCCAATGCCCATTCTCTCTAAACCCTCTTTGGTAAACCTGACCATTCTCTCCGCTCTACCATTTGCAGCCGGGTGGGCCAGCGTGGTTAGAGCATGGCATATACCTAGGGAGGCTAGGTGTTGTTTGAATTGGATGCTTGTTAATTGTGGCCCGTTGTCGGACACTAGGACGTCCAGTAGTCCATGGGTTGTGAAGAGTTTGTCAAGTTGTTTAATGACTGTCTCAGTTGTCGGAGATGGCATAATTACAACTTCCAGCCAAATCGAGTATGCATCTACGACAATTAGGAAGGTATGTCCCTTAGTAGGACTCGCAAAGTCAATGTGGATCCGAGACCAGGGGCCTTGTGGGGTTTCCCAGTCCCTTATGGGTGCTTGTGGTGGGGAAGGCCTGGTTTTTTGACATTTGTTGCAAGAATTTACCTAGTATTCGATGTCCCTATCTATACCCGGCCACCAGACATAGCTTCTAGCAAGGCTTTTCATTTTAACAATACCAGGGTGGCCTTCGTGAAGCATACCCAGTACCCTGGTTTGTAATTTAGGAGGGATAACTACCCAATCACCCCACAATAAACAACCTTTTTGAATTGAGAGTTCAGTTTGTCTGGTCTGGAAAGGTTTAAAGTTTTCAGTTTTTTGATTTTCCAGCCAGCCTTTACCTACCCAGTTAAGTACGCGGGCAGTTACTGGGTCCTTTGCGGTGGCTCTGGTGACATCGTTTGCAGATATTGGTAGTTCGGGGCATGTTTCTATTTGCAGGGTGGTCATCGTAGGTGCCGGGTCTTCCTCCGTTGTCGGTAACAGCGCTCTGCTTAATGCATCTGCATGGGAGATTTGCTTCCCGGGTCGATGCGTTAATGTATAAGAGTAGGCTGCTAGGAATTCTGACCATCTAATCATTCGCGGGGACAAAATGTTCGGTGTAGGCATGTTTCCCACCAAAATTCCTAGTAATGGTTTATGGTCTGTTCCTATCAAAAATGTTCTCCCATAGAGATATATGTGGAAGCGTTTCGCTCCGGTGACGATTGCCAGGGCTTCTCTGTCTAGTTGACTACAGTTACGTTCTGTTTTAGACAAAGTCTCTGAATAATAAGCGACGGGTGCCTCTCTCCCATCTGGCAATTGGTGACTCAGGATGGCACCGACTCCAAACGGTGAGGCGTCGCAGGTCACCATCAATGGAAGTGTGTTACTAAACTGGATAAGAATGGTGTTTGATGTTAATAATTTTTTTTATTTTCTGGAAGGCTTTTTGCTCTCTATTACCCCAA
This sequence comes from Laticauda colubrina, assembly GCA_015471245.1. Classification (NCBI taxonomy): domain Eukaryota; kingdom Metazoa; phylum Chordata; class Lepidosauria; order Squamata; family Elapidae; genus Laticauda; species Laticauda colubrina. The sequence continues at coordinate 34,055,416 of BLBF01000021.1, read as the reverse complement.
GTCCAATTAGTTTTTTTATCCAGTAAACGGTGTAATGGTTCCACTATTGTTGCTTTGTGGGGGAGGAATACGTTATAAAAATTTATTAGTCCCAAAAATGCCTGCAATTCGGTTTTGTTTCTTGGCTGTGGTGCATCTTTAATGGCTTTGACTTTTTTTTCAGTAGGGTGTATACCCTCTCTGTCTATTAAATAACCCAGAAATCTGACGCGATCATTAAGCAGCATTTTTCTTTTTTTACTTTCAGGCCAGATTCTCTGAATTTGGTTAGTACATTTCTTAGTCTTTTTTCTAGTTGGGTTGTATCTTTGGCCGAAATTAGGACGTCGCCAAAATATGGTACAACCCCTTGTATTCCATTCAATAGGTGTTCCATGAGGCTTTGGAACAACCCTGGGGCCACACTCACTCCAAACTGGAGTCTGTTGCACTTGAATGCCCCTTTGTGGGTCACTATTGTCTGTGCCTCGGCCGTTAAGGGGTCTACTGGAAGCTGTTGGTAAGCTTGTGCTAGATCTAGTTTAGCGAAAACTTTTCCTCCCCCAAGTGAATGTAACAAATGTTGTACGACTGGCACCGGGTATGCGCTTTGTTGCAGCGCATGGTTCAGGGTAGCCTTGTAGTCTCCGCAGATGCTAACCGACCCGTCAGGTTTAACTGGTGTTACAATGGGCATCTCCCATTTAGCATGGTCAACAGGTTCCAAAACCCCTTGGTCAATTAGTTTGTTTAGTTGTTCCTCTATTTTTGCTTTTAATGCAAAAGGAACTCGTCTGGCATTTAGTCTTCTAGGGGCTACCTGGAGGTCTCAACTAAAGGAAATTGGGGTCCCCCAATACCTGCCTAGGGAGCCGTTGAAAACATCCTGGAACTCGTGGATCAGGTTTTCTTCCCAGTCGGTTGCGGCCACCCGGTCTACTCCGGTCATTCCGATGCCCAATGGTGCGAACCATTTGATGCCCAGGAGGATTGGTCGGTATTGGTCAACTATTGTCAATGGCAGGACTTCGACATGTTGTTTGTAGGTGACTCGGAAATGTCCTAGACCTACCACAGGGATTCGATTCCCTTGGTAGTCCTTCAGGGTTAGTTTTTGTTTCTGGAGCTCTTTAAGTCTGATATTTGGGACCAGTTGTTTGATTGTGTCCCATGACACCATTGACAAGAAAGATCATGAGTCTACCTCCATTTCGCAGGGGCTGCCTTCAATATTTACTATTATTTTGACTTTTTTCCCGCTTTCCGTCTGAGCGCTTCCGATAGTGAAAATCTGATGGGTTTTCGCTGCCACTTTCTCTCGGTTTGTTTTGGCTCAGCTTGTGGGGGAGAGTTGCCGTGTCTGTTAGGGCTGTAATTTTTTTAATTTCTGCAGACCTTCTCGCTGTGTCCCCTTTTCTTGCAAGCTCTGCAGATGGCATCAAGGAATCTGCAATCGGCTCGAGGGTGGTTTCCTCTGTAGCCGGCGCATTCCCACCAATTTCTTTTTTCACGCCCTTTTTTGTTGACGTATAGGCGGTGGACCTCATCGTCTTCCTCTCCGGATTCTGATGTCTTATCAGAATCTTCGTGGTGTGTGGTGGCAGGAAATTGTTTCTTCCCTCTAGCTAGGCTCGCTTCGTCATCGTTCGCGTTCATCTGTTTCATTTTGACCGCTGATTTTTTCATGGCTTCAGCAGCTGTGGCTTCTGCAATGGCTTCAAGCTATGGTTATGTTGGGTTTATTTAGCAACTTGCTTTGTAAATTAGAGTCTCTTAAACCCAATATTACTCGATCCCACATCGTTTCATCTAAGTTCAGGAACTCACATGCTTCCCCCAGTTGTCGGAGGGCTGCCACAAAATCAGCGATGGTCTCACCTTCTCTTTGGTCTCTTAGGTAACATTCGTGCTGTTTGATAAGGTTTGATGCTACTGGCGTGTAGTGAGCCTTCAGTATTCGTTGGAGTTCGGGCCAAGTCATTTGCTTCACGTCTCTGGGCTTCGCTAATGCCTTGGCCATTTTGAAAATCGTTGGCCCACAATGCGTTAAGAAGACAGCCCTCTTACGCTGGTCTGAGATCTCTTCCATCTCGTTACTTTCCAAATACATTTGGAAACGGTCTACGTAGGATTCCCAATCCTCTTCATTGGGATTGAAGGGTGCGGGCGGTGCGTTATTTCCAGCCATCGTCTTCAGCCTGGTTTTAGTTCGCCACGTGCACAGTCTCGCGTTTTAGGATGATCCCATCCTCGTTGCCAGTGTTCCGTCCGGAAAAACGCGAGGTAGACTGGGTTCCAACGAATAAACATCTTTATTTGTTAACAGCAAAGTAAACGGAACATTGGCTCAAGCCGCGGCAGCCCTTTTATAGCGGCTTGCCTGCCGGCTTGTAGCCAATGACAGTAATTTAATCTTGCCACCTTTAAGCGGCTTCTTGGATTGGTTCCTAGTGAACCAATCCCTATGCTGGCTTTCTTAGCCAATCAGAATAGCGAATTAGGAGTCTACTATTTTCATACAGAACATGGGGCAATATTTTTTCTTCCAGAAAGTGAAAAAATGGAGCTGAGAGGGGCGTGCAGCACCCCCATGCTCCATTTTTTGGCCTTCTGGGCCTTAGGGAAGCCTCCTGAGGGGCATTTTTGCTCCCAGAAGGTTACCCTGGGGCACAGGAAGGCCAAAAATGGAGCGTGGGGGGTGTTCAGCTCCCCCCACCCCTGCCCCTTTTTGCCTCCTGGGCCTCAGGGAAGCCTCCTGGGTGAAGCAGTAAAACAACAGGGGGATCCCAACACAGCTGATCATCGGAATAGCTGATCATTGTGAGAGGAAAAAAAGAAATACCTTAAGGAGTGAGAAGAATGCAGTCAGTGATGCTGGGCATGCACGCAATGTCATGCATGCATGATAAGGACTCACTCGGCAGGGAGGGGAGGTGTGGGCAGAGAGAGGTGAGGCCAGGGAGGGGCACAATTTGCTGGTTCTCTGAACTACACAGAATCATAACAACTGGTTCTATAAAACCGGTCTGAACTGGTAGAATTCCACCCGAGTCCAACCCCCTCAAGCAGGGGACCCTATACCATTTCAGACAAATGGTTGTCCCATCTCTTCTTAAAAATCTCCAGTGATGGAGCATCCACATCTTTTGAAGACAAGCCATTCCACTGATTAATTGTTCTCACTGACATAAAATTTCTCCTTACCATATATACTCGCATATAAGCTGACTCTAAAACTCAATTTTTTTTTTTATCAAATTAGGGGGTCGGCTTATACGCGCATAAATCTGATCTCACACAAACGAACTTACATGACTGCCACTTCTCAGATCACGCAATATCATCGATATTACCATACAGTCATACATACATACAGCACATTTTTTTTACTCTGGGTGCCTCTATTTTGCTTTTTCTATCACCGGATCATAACATGCTGTGATTGGTTAGTCATTCACGTGACCGCTTTTGTGTTTGCGATCGTCACGTGCAACATCAGAGTCTTTACAAACCGGGTAATTAACTTAATATTGTTTCCTACACAAATGCTTTGATAATGAACCTTCATCAGTGCATTGCATATTGATACTCTTTTGTTATTAGCCCAAACAACACACCATGGTATTTGGGGGTCGGCTTATATGCGAGTTTTTGCAAAATTCCTCATTTGGGGGCAGTTTTTTAAGGGTCGGCTTATATGCGAGATCGGCTTATATGCGAGTATATATGGTAATTCTAGGTTGGAAATCTCTTTGCTAACCTCCCACCTATTACTTCTTGTCTTGCCCTCATATGCTTTGGAGAATAAATCAATCTCCTCCTGTGTCAGCCCTCAAACATTAGGAACTATTTCCTCTCCTAGCCCCAAATCTGTGAAAATGCAAACCATTAGACAAATAATGTCACAAATAATGGGCCGAGGTGCATTATTCATGATGGAGCAGGAACTAAGAAACAAGACAGTCTTTCTAGCATCAAGACAGCAAAATAATTTTGATGGGTGCTCTAGCTAGCTTTGAAGTCCTTTAAACTGCTTTGTGTAGAATTACCTGCAGGCTTTAAAGGAACAGTTACTGCTGTTTAAGTAACTCACAAGACATTTCACCTTTAATATGCCATAGATCTTTCAAGCAAGTAAACACACCTGGGTAGGGAGATAAGTCATAAAATTACCCATTCAGCACTTCGTATCTATATGTTCCATGCATTTATGATAAGAGAAAATCAACGTTCAGATTACAGTATTGCAAAACCTATATTTTCCAATCCTGTGAAATAATCCTGGAAATACATGGGCCACAACCTGTGATGCTGGAAAATAAAGATACTGTAGAATTCTAGACTGAAGGGGTGACTAATTATTATTTCAGCTGCCAAAACAAGGGGTAATTCAAAGTTGCTATTATATTTAACGTAGGTATGCTTCCTGATGAGAAATATTACAACACAGTGGACACAGAAGAGAACAGAACTATGGAAATCTCTGTCTTTGAAAGAGCTTTATTTCTATAGAGACAATCGCTTCTCATTAAACATCCTTGCATATATCTCACATTTGCTTGAGTATCCCCCTCCCTCTCCAATTCTTGCCTAGTATTACTTTTTGAAAATGTTGGAATCTTCATAGATACATGAAAAGTGTGGTTAAAATGTCTTCCATGTTCATCAATTAAGTTTGCTGTGTATTTTTTAAGAAATTACAATTATTTCTTCGATATGACTGCTACAGACAGAAATGTCCACACTTGCTGAAATTTTTTAAAAAAGTGTTCCATAAGAGAAATACATTCAATTGTTTGTAAATTCCTTGTTACTATGGAGTTAACATCATATACCTATGAAGAACATCATCATGATTTTAACTACAGTGGAGAGCATTGTGTCAGATACTGCTGGTTCAACTATTCAGAACTTTGTGGTCTGGAAATAGAGCCTTTTTAAAAATCACTTGTGGGATTCACTCTGTAGACTAGAATTCCCTTATATGGGAACATCTTATTGGATCATATTATAGGTCCCTGTATTTCCAGCACTAGGAAGTTAGATATTTTTCAGTTGCAGGGAAATAACTCAAGAGTTCTGATTGGCTGTTCCTAATAACAATTATTCTGCTGTTGAAGCACAGATGCTGTATATAGCTGCCTGCTTAATTGTTTTTGCCTAAGTTGGATGACTTATCATCCAACAATGATAGCTCCATTTTTCCAAGGGTCATTTGGACAGACATATATAGCAATAGGACATAGACTTATATACCGCTTTACAGCCCTCTCTAAGCAGGTGAGCATGAGTCGGTGAGATTCAAACTGCCAAACTGCTGATAGTCAGCAAGAATAGCCTGCAGTAAACATTCAGGAGTAAAGAAAACTGGATGGAGCGTAAATTTAATGAACAAGTACTGTTTAGCATTAAAATGGAAATAAGGAACCTAGTGTAGTCTACTATTAGTTCCAGATTTGAACTGTACCTGCCCATTGGAATTAAAATACAAGGTGGATTCACCTTAAAACTAGACTTTGGTGCTTATCATTTATTGGTCAACATGGGCAAAAGAATTGCTTTTTTGGATACATTACACTATCAGTTTCAAAATAATTTGAATTATATTTGCATGGATCCAGTTTCAGTTATAGAATCAGTCCATTGCAATCAATTAGACTTGTCATATATAACTAATATCAGTTCTAGGGATTAAATATGACTAAATCTGAGTCATAAAGTTCTTATTACAGACACTGAGTGTGACCTATGTGAAGTTTTGCAAACAAAAAGCAAAAAGATACCACACATAACTCATCTGCACTGTCCAATTCAACTAAAGAGCTTCATGAGTTCTATTTAATATTCAGAAAACCTAGTATGATCTTATTTGTGAGAAACCCAGCAATCAGGGTCCAATCAGCAAAATGAGCCTCCATTATTACAGAATGTTCCATCAGTTAAAAGTTTGGAAGTTAGAAAATTATTTACATTTCACTTTGATCAGTTGACAGTACAATAGTCCTATTTCACTTTACTCATGATAGCAGTCCTATTTAGGGATATCTGTGTTCTGGTAATTTCTTGAATTTCTTTCAATCCTTCGGAAGGAAGGGAAGAAAGAATCCATTTCTTTCCATGATTCTGCTTTGACACAGGAGAAAGCATTCAGGAGCACTATGAAGTTGTGGAGACCCCAGGAAAATCTGCCTAATTCTTTTACATCAGAATAAATAAGAACACTAGGTGTTGCTAGTGGTGACAAAGAGAAAGAGGGCAATTGCTTATCAAAAGAAAAATAAAACAAATATTGTTGCCATGCTCCAATTTTCTTTATTGAAGAGCATATTGGCATTTGATTATTTAATTTATCTCCACCCATCTCCTATTTTTAAAAATGTATTTATAGTAGTCATATAAAATCAAGGCAGTGTACCCAAATTTTAAGAAAAGAGTAATGAAGAAAAAGCACAAAGTGCATATAGAATAAGAGATAAATCTTAAATTACTTATGAAGCTGAGAAAATAGGGTCAAGCACTCCTAGCTCTGAAGGAAACAGCATCTCACAGCTTGAGAATGATACAGGCTCTTTCTAAATTCTTCAGGAGAGCAAAGGAACCTCCATCTTTTGTTGTGGGATCAGCTGTAGCCTCTTTTTTTTTGGCAGCTTCTCCTACCTAAACCTCCGATTGAGCCTGTGTGAGTGGATCAGAAGAGAATTGACATCAATTCCCATAAAAATAAAAAATATGAGCCAGAAGTATGCTGCAGCTGCCAAAAAAGTCAAAGCAGCCCTAGGCTGCATCAACAGGGGATAATATCAAGGTCACGTGAAGGGTTAGTATTGCTTTATGCTACTTTGGTAAAATCACATTTGGAATACTGTGTCCAATTCTGACCACCAGATACACACAAAAAATGTTGAGTGCAGAGAAGAGCAATAAAGATGATTAGTGGTCTGGAGGTTAAAACATGATAAACAGTTACAGGAATTGGGTGTGTCTAAGAAGCTTAGGAATGACATGATAGCAGTTTTACAATATGAGGGGATGTTACAAAGAAGAAGGGATTGTCATATTCTCCAAAGTACCTCTGGGCAAGACAAGAAGTAATGGATGGAAACTAATCAAGGAAAGATCCAACCTAGAACTAAGGAGAAATCTCCTGTCAGTGAGAATAATCTTGCCTTCAGAAGTGTTGGGCATTTCATGAATGGAGGCTTTTAAGAAGAGATTGGACATTTACTAGTCTGGAATGGTATAGGGTCTCCTGATTGACAGGGGGTTAGGCTAGAAGATCTCCAAAGCCCTTTCAAACTCTGTTATTCTATATTAACGATGGGGGAGTATAGCTGCTTCAGTTGGCATCTAATTCTAACAAAAAGATGAGGACATTTCTGAAGCTCATCTAGTCCATAGTTGACCAATGCAGCACATGTCAGTGATGTTGCATTGTAGTTCCTCTGATCTAGGAACAAAAACAAAATGAAATTCACCAGGTAAATCCTTTGATATTGTTCTCATGGGACAATATAGATCAAAAAGTGCAAGGGGAGGATTGTTCCACAACTGGAGAAAATTTGACCAAAAAATAGGTGGATGTAGGCCATCTGTAGCGATAAGGAATTCATTAAGGACAATCCTATACCCAAGTACTACAGGAAACTAATCTGAAATCAAAGTGTATATAAGAAAAGTCAACATTTTAAAGGAAAGGACACAGCTGCTATACTAGTTTAAACTGATAACTGGCACCTTTGGTCCTAGCTAGCACTTTAATTTGAGAAGCAAGGCTGAATTCAGTACAGATCTGACATAGATGAGCAAATTGTTTAATACACAACATTACAGTTTAGCAAAGAATGAACTCCCTGGATGTGCATATGTGCACTCAAGCAGTTGCTTGGATATCTGTGTGTACATTGCAGCAGCACAAGTTGTGCCCCTGTCATGACAAGGGAGGGAGGACCTGTTTTCCCTGTTTCCAAAATGCAACCTGGCTCAACCAGAGGTCTCTGCAGACTGTAGAAACTCTGAATGGGAACACCATCATTTCACAAACTGTCAGGAGTTGCCATCCCAGCAAAGAGTTGGACATTCTTGGTTTACCAGCTTTCTTAGCAGATTCCCAGCATAATTTGAGACAGAGTCCAACGATCAGGCTGCCTTCCTGATTGGCCTTTGAGTTATTTGTGTGGCTCAGCCCCCTAGCTTTTATTTATTTTTCCTTCCTCATTTTCCTTTTCCTTGCATTGCAGGTGCCATAATTGTAAGTTGTCCTTCATACCACCAACAGGATGTTCCTGATATGGCTGGGACTTGTGCCAGTGATGGAATTTTGTGTCAGCACAGCCCATGCAGGTAAGATTTGAGGCAGATCACTTTCTCTTGCAGATGACTGTAATATACAATGATATGCAGTATTTTCACAAAACTGCTTGTGTAAAAAGCAACTCCAAGTTCTGTAAAGGCTTGAAGACCTGGCTCTGCCATTTGGCCTGAAGCCACAACCAGGGTACCCTTCTGGAGGCAATTGGATTAGAAAAGACTCCACTTGTCCCTGTGTGCTTTGTGTACCCCTCCTCCCTGTTTTTTAACAGTATTGTTATTGTTTTATTATTTTAATGTATACTAGTTTTAATGCTTGTAAGCTGTCTAGAATCATCTCTGATGAAATGGGTGGCAAATAAATTTAATAAAAAACAAAGTAAATAAACTTGGCTGGAAAGGGGATGAGGCGACCTGCAAATGAGTCCAATCATGGTTCCACATGCATATTAAAAATGAAAATGTATCATTTTCTTCTTTATTATTTTTCTATCTGTTATTCTGCAATATTTTGACTGCAACATTCTAGGCAAGGGTCTGATTCACTCTGGAAAGGTCTCACTGCTCTTCCATTTATCAGCTTTTCCCCTCAAAATATGCTGAATCTTATATCTAAAAAAAAGAAACATGCCAACTAAAGAAGACATGTTAGTAATCAGATAGGACACTTGGTTGGGAAGTCTGGCCTAGGCTGCCTCTTGCCTTCTGGATTCTAGTCAGTCTTTTTATCCCACCCATGCCCCATCTTAATACTGAAGTGTAGGGCATACTGATAAAAGAGCAAGTGCAATGAAGCAGGGGACATTTGGGAAGTTTACTGTTTTGCGATCAGCTCCTCCCTTTCCACTGATTTAATCTTAAGTGGCTGAATGGAATAGCGGTCCTGATAGCAACTGGGTACATCTATTGTTACATGGAAAAAAAGGAACTATTGTATAGCTTACTGATGTGATACATTAGATGAGTTTGCATAAGACAGTGAACCATAAACCAAACCACACAGGCTGGATTTGCAGAACATGTTAGGCTAAAATATAGCTTGCTGTTTTGTTACCATTTGTTTTGTTTTGTCCAGGACCTCAAAACAGATCTTACATGGAGGGAGGAAATATCTCCTTTCATTTTATTGCTCATATCAACAATCCTATGAAGTAGGTTGGATATATGACTGGCCCTAAGTCACCCAGAAAGTTATCATCAATAAGGCTGATAAACCTTGAGTGATAGACTTGTACTTCTTAACTCTTTCACCATATTACTTTCCATAACCACGCACTGGTTAAAGCATATTTTGGGAGCACAATTAATATCTAGAAATACTCTGCTTCAAATAAAATAAGATGTATTTCCTATGACTGTAGTATTTGATGGTTCAAATAAGTCTTACCAGAAATTGAACACCCAAAACCATAATTCAGTCTGATACAATTAGACATAAAGAGTAAATTCTATTCAATTCAATTAGATTTTCTCTCTTCCCTTTAATAATACCAGTTGAACCACAGAGGTTTTGAGCAAAATAATGTGGCATAATTTGGCAATAGTCATCCAATATGTAAGCAGGTTATCATTTTGTCATTTGCAAATACGCACTTCTCCTTTTTTTTAAAAAAAAAACATTTTCTTTCACCACCACCCTCCCCACTTAGGGTTTCTTATGTATTGAACATGTTTAGGTTTTAAGCAGATGAAGTTCAATTTATTGGTTAATTTAACCAAAGAAATGTACAACAAAGAAATTCCAGTTTGGGTGGAGAAATGTTAATGGCAGAAATGTTTCATTATCAAGAATATGTTCTCTTATTTTATGAAAGTGTGATGGGGTGGAAATTAAAGTTGATTGCTGCCTAGGCATTAATTTTTTCCTTTTAGGGAAATAATTTGTCAGGAAATCCTTGAGTTTTAATCCACATGCAGACACAGATGACTATTTCATAAGAGAATAATGCACTTCTTTCTATTCCACAGTCCACCATATCAGCAGCCTTAGCTTCATTTTGTAATTACAAAGCACCTGGATCCATTTCAAATTATGCTTCTCTCTGTATTATTGGCCAGATGTTTCAGCTGTTTGTGCAAGTACAATTTCATTCAGAATGTTCTATTCAAGAGTGCATAACCCATATGCTTTAGTTGCCCCTTCTCACTCACTGTTTACTACTCTAATTGTTAAATTTGTCTCCTACTGTTTTCAGGTAATTTGATACTCCATATGGACACTGTGATTGAAATTCTGAATGATGTGGAATTCCATTTCAAAACCCCAGACCTAATTATGGCACAGCTATACCAGGAATTGGAGTTTTGTAATAGTAAAGTTTGCCAGTTTGTTCTTGGTCCAGTGACTTCCAGGACCTTGGACTTGCCTTATCTGAGTAAGGCAAAGAGAATGTTCTTTAAAAATCTAATGAATCATACATTTCATGGCTCTGAAGTGGAACATGGGGTAGTCTTAACTCCTGATGGAACCACAATTTCGATTAGTCATTTATTTGCTGGAATAGCAGCTGGATTGAAAATGAAAAATGAGTTGACTCTGCCTGAGAAACCTTTGATCACTGGTCCTCCAAACAATTCTGGTGAAGAATCACAGCTTTCTTTAGATCCCCTCATTTCCAGCACTATTTCAATGGACCTTGGAATGACTTTTCTCTTATTTTACTCGAAGCAGAACCAAGTAGCCCTGGGACCAAATGGCTGTTGGGATAGTATTTCTGAACCCCGTACTTTTATCTTAATGGGTCCTCCCTCGTATATGCCTGATGCTGTTATCAATGGTGCAATGGATGGCTTTATTTTGGGCACTTACTTGGTAGAGAAGGTTGATCCACCATCCAATATCAGTGTTCTGCTGAATGACTATTATGGCTCTAAGGGCCTGAATGGGAAAGAAAAGATACGGAGCAATTTCCGCAGAAAAAATTTTGCAGCACTGCTGAGTAAAGAAAAGCTACAGGAGCAGGTAGAAAATGCTCTAGGACTTCTCTGGAAGATGAATGAAGCCAGTTCCCTCTTTGAAGGAATCACAGACAAGAAATTGACATTTCTGACAAAACAAGCTATTGATGAGTTCATGATGATGTATGTAGGTATGTCACTTGTTAGAAAAATAGACATTCTGATAGGATCATTTCACTTATTGCTGATGTTTGACACACTGCATTGCTGGTAATTAGTTCAAGTGAAGTCATTTATTTTACTTATTTGCAACACTTACATACTCCCCTCTTCTTACAGTCCATTCTAAGCAAATATCTCCATGCCATGTGAAGTATAGTCCCTGCAGTGTAAAAAGACACTTTTAGTTAAATGAAACCTCTTCTTAGGTTCTTGAACCATCCAGACTCTTGAACCATCCACCACATTGTGGAACTAATGAAAAGATACTGGCTTTCAGCCCTCCATCTGCCACAATATGCTTTCTAGGCCCATAACAATATTTTGCTGTCCTACTATTATTCCCTGACACAGTAACTCAGTCTAGCTTTGCTGGCTGAGGAACTCTGGGAGTTGAAGTCCACAAGTCTTAAAGTTGCCACAATTGGAGACCCCTGAGCTAATGCTCAAAAAGGTCTTCATCCTATTGCAGGTGGAATGCCAATGGGGACTCTCAAGCAGGACATGAGAGCAAGCATGTCTCCTATGACACTTATGGCATTTAGAAACATATTGGTCCTGATACTTATATACTGCTTAGCTAACAGGAACATGTGCTACTATTACCTTCACTTCCCTGGATTTGTCAGGTTTCATTTTAAGTGGTCAAATTTAAAAGCCAGATGTTGGGATAACAATATCCATAGTTTGGCTATGTGCTGGAGAAAAAGTACTGTCTGTGGTTCATTATGATTTGAGGAGGGCAACTTCTCACACTGCTACACATATAGTAGTTGGAAGTCTTCCTGTCTATATTGTCTCTGTCATATTTGATTTTATAAATATTTATAATTTCTTGCTCATCTCTGGATTCTTGCTACCACTTTGCTAAAATATACTGGGTGATTTGATACTAGACACTGCATTATCAGCAGTACCCTGGCACCAAAACTGCTCTCTAGTATGCTGTGATGTTTCCTCTTTTGCTCTTCAGCTCTGATGTTTTTCTCCCCACTCCCCTACAGAATGTCCTGCCATAATCCCACGGTGCATATGGGGGGCCCGTCCTTATAAAGGAACACCCACTCAACTTAAGCTGCCCTTGGGATTTGTTTACATCCACCACACCAGCACCCCTTCTAAGCCATGCCAAAACTTCTCCACATGTGCAGCTGACATGCGAAGTATGCAGCGATTCCACCAAGATGACCGTGGTTGGGATGACATTGGCTACAGGTATAAGTGTCTTTATGTAATATGCATTTCCAATGAACAAACTAGCTGCATATATTCATAGCATTTTATCAAAATATTGTAGAATGTATCATATATTTAGAGTATTAAAAGTTGTGTACTGCATTTATAGTAGGGCAAAATGTGGCGAAAAGCAAAATTCCAATTAATCCAAGGAAAAAATTATTCCCTGTTCAAATTAAAATGGGGAGCTCTATATTTGAACAAACTTTAATCGATAAAAAATGAACATAGATGGAGGGTGGAGCTGGTGTTGTGACAATACGGCATGCAATCTTGCAGGTCTGAGATTGCTGCCGATATCTTTGCTCCTGGGTGGTCCAAGTGGATCTAAACCATCCCGAAGAGATGGTAAATGTAAAGAGCACATCCCGTCGATCCCAGGGATACCACAAAGTCCCTGGTAGATCCAGGAGAAGCTCTTTTTGCCAGTGGCAAAGAGGCAGCCATTAAAGCTGTTGAAGTTGGGACAGCTCCGAAATGAAAGAGAACGGAAAGAGAGAGTGTGCTGGTTTGGTGAGAACTTTTTCTTTATTTTAAGATTTGAAAGGTCACCCTGAGGAAAAAAAAGAATCTGTAAAAGTTTTGACAGAAGCGATTAAGTGGCGATTTTAAACAGGAATGTCAAAGTAATTTTTTTTTTCTCATTGCTGGATTTTCTAGACATGATTTTAAATTTTGAAACTGGACTGGTTTTTTTTCTCTTCTTTCATCTATTCTTTTTCTTCTTTTTGACTTTATAATATTTTAGGCTAGAGACTCCCTTTTAGTTATTTTTTAAAATATCTTTTTCTTTTTTAATTAATTCTTATTATATTTTGCTTGGAAAAGGAGGGGGAAAGTGAAAGCAAAAGAAACTTTGTAACACTGCCAACTAGAGGCTTGGAAATATTCTATTTCTCTTTTGACCAGACAAAGCTGAGAAAGAACTGAGACTTCTTTCCAAGGACATTGCTATTTGACAAGATAGAGGGAAGAGCATGGGAGAGTATTATTGCAGGTGCTCTTCTGGGTTTCTATCAGCAGCTGGAGTCTGGTGTTGAAGCTTATAGGAAAAGAAAAGGTGATAAGTCTCTGGAGAAGAGAGTTATAACAAGAGCCTTGGATAATTAAACAAAGTGCAGTGTGCTCTTTTTATTTTTTCTAAGCTGTGCTACCCCTCCTCATCAGTTTACTTTTTGTAATAGCGATTTGGATTTTTGGCTCTTTGGAACTTGTCTTTGTTTTTTTTTCTTGTTTTTGGAAGTTAAATTTCTACGCTTGCTTTTTATTTTAAAGGAAAAGCTTTAGTATTAATGATTCCCTACCTTTTCTTTTTAAGGGAGAAGTCTTTTTTTCTCTCTCCCTTCCTGGTTTTTTTGTCTTTCCATCTACCTTCCATATTGGGTTTTTTTTGTTTGTTTGTTTATTTTTCTGGCCTTCTTTTTTTTTTATCTTATGCATCCTTTTATATTTGAGACCTCTTAATTGGATTGAGGTGTTGAAGAACCTGAATAATTTTTCTTTTCTTTTTTTAGCTTTTTATTCTTCACTTTTCCACCTTTTTTAGGATTTTACAATTTTTTCTTTTTTGTGTGTGTTTATGGTCTTTTTCTTCATTTTTGAATTTTTACTGTTATCTAACCAATCGATTGGATTAAGGTATACAAGAACCTGAAGAATTTTTTTAAAATTATTATTACTACTTGACTTCTTTTTTTCCTACTATTTTTATTTTGATCCACCCTGATCAAAATGGATTTCTGCCAAAGAGACAAATTAAAGACAATATGAGAGTAATCTTGGACACTTTGGAATACTACGAGGCACATCCTGAAAAACAAATGGCTTTGATATTTCTAGATGCACAGAAGGCATTTGATAATGTGAATTGGTGATTCATGTTATTACTGCTGGAACAGATGGGCTTTGCTAGAAAATTTATTCAAGCAATAGAAGCGATATATCATAAGCAAATGGCAAAGGTTATGATAGAGGGAGAACCGACAAACTCTTTCGATATAAGAAAAGGAACAAGACAAGGGTGCCCACTATCACCTCTGTTGTTTGTGTTAACTTTGGAAGTGCTAAATAGAAATATTAGAGATGAAAAGAATATAAAAGGGATGAAAATTAAAAAGGAAGAATTTAAGTTGCAAGCATTTGCAGATGATCTGGTTTTCATCTTAGAAGACCCACTAGAAACAGCATCAAAATTGATAGAAAAGATAGAGACATATGGAAAGATGGCTGGTTTGAAAATAAATAAAGATAAGACAAAGATCTTGATAAAGAATATGCTATCAAGACAAAAGGAAGAACTGGCAGACCTATTGAAAATTCAGGTTCCGAATAAGTTCAAGTACTTGAGGATATACTTGACAGCAAGATGCAGTACACTAAAAGAGAATAATTATATCAAACTAAAGCCCATGTCACACTGCACCAATGGATGCAAAGAGGATGTAAAACGTTAAAAAAAGCTTGCCATCTGTTGGAAAACGCTATGCATTCGTTGTGTACTCATTGCATACGTGTTTCATACGCTCTATCCTTTGAGCATCCGTCCACTGAGATTTCATCTGCTCAAGAAGTTTTGAGCTGCACAAAACTTTTTGAGCGGATGAACTTTCCACTGTGTACAATGTCAATCCGTGACATACGAGCAACAAACATTCTATGTCCGTTTATCATCCGTTAAACGTCTGCTGTATCCTCTCTGCATCCTCTGTGCTTCCTCGCAACTCACATCTGCTGCAGCTGAAAACGGAAAGAGGGAGGAAACAAAAGGTACACGGAATGTCTACACAGTGTTAGTAGCACGGAAATAGAAAGGATGAGCAGTGAACGGTTTGCATCCTATATACATCCTCTAGGCTTCCTATGAACATCCCTTTAATATCCCTGCTACATACTACCCACGTCCGTTCTTTTCCTTTCTTTTCCGTTCTGTTTATGCAAATTTTTGCCACTTTTTGGAGCGGATGACAACGGATGGAGCCACCCCCGAAAATTTGCTCGTCCACTGTGTCCTTTTTGCATATGTTTTGCATCCGTCGGCCAGTGTGACCTAGCCTTTAAGCAGCAGATAGCACTAGATTTGGTGAAATGGGAAAATTTACAACTGTCATTAATAGGGAGAATATCAACAATCAAGATGAATATATTACCCAGAATTTTATATTTGTTTCAAACAATTCCAATTAGGCTTGGAAAAGACTACTTTGAAGATTTAAATAAAATTGTGTTGAAATATATACCGCAAGGTAAAAAAGCGAGAATAAAGTTAAATCTTTTTCAAGATGCTAGAACAAAATGTGGATTTGGTTTGCCTGATTGGGAGTTGTATTACCAAGCTACAAATCTGATGTGGGTTAAGGAATGGATAACATTAAGAAATATGAGATTGTTGACATTAGAAGACATGATCTGTTGTTGGGGTGGCATGCTTTTCTATGGTATAAAGGAACTAAAACACAGGGCTATTTTAGAAGACATTATATACGGGAGTCTCTGTGGTTAAACTGGGGGAAGATTAAAAGACAATGTTATTTGAAAATTTCAGTTTGGCTATTGACTATTGAAGCATTTTCTTTTCCTATAATATACAAAAAGGAACACACAGTTAGATATGATGAAATATTGAACGAAAAGGGTGAACTTAAATCTATACAAAAACTAGAGGAACAAGTACAATGATAAATTGGTTTTCATATGCGCAAATACATTCAAGGTATGATAAAGATTCTAAAACAGAAGGTTTCTGTGATAAACTGACTGACTTAGATAATATTTTGACAAGTACTGATGAAAAGGTGATTAAAAAATTGTATGGATATTTATTAGAAATTAAATTAGAAGAAGAACAAGTTAAAGAAACAATGATTGCTTGGGGGAAAAATTTTGGATATGAGATTGATCTAGAGAAATGGCAAAAATTCTGGTCTCAAAATTATAAAATGATAAATGTCAACTGCATATAAAGAAAATTTGAATAAGATGTTTTTACAGGTGGCATTTCCCCTCAACAAGAATAGCAAGAATGTTCAAGAACAAATCTGAAAAATACTGGAAATTTTATCAAGTACCTGGCTCATATTACCATGTTATGTCTCACCGGTACCAACAAAGTAAAAAGTCCAAATATCAAATTGAAAACACAAATAAGCAAGCAAGTCCAGGGATTACCAGGTTAAATAACTTGAGCTGATAATGTTCTTGGCAGTCTCACACAAGTTGTCTGCCAAGTTTGATAAGAAAGCAGGAACATAAATCAGAAGCTGTCGACACACACAGAATCCAGCGAAGCCTCTCTCACTAGTTAACACGTTGTCCCGAACAAGAACCCAGAGCTAACACACCCACTTTTATTCCCTGTGGGGTGTGTGGGTCTCTCATCTCAGTCTCTGATTTGTCCTTTCTTTTTGCGTTGCATCTCACGCTTTTGCCTGCGTCTTTGCCTCGCATCAAACCAACATTCCTCAGCTTTATCATCAGTTAGAAGCTCTGATACACTCTCCTGATTATCTGCCTACATCTGAGGTACAATCAGGGAGGAAGATCCTGCCGAGGAGGAAAGTCCTGGGGAGGAAGTCAATTCCAAATCCTCTAACAAAGCAGGCTCAAACCTCTGAGCCAAATCCTCCCCTTCCTCATTGTCCAAGTCTGTGTCTTCCAGCAAAGCAGGCTCAAACCTCAGAGCCAAATCCTCCTCTTCCTCACTGACCAAGTCCTCAACCTCTGACAAAGCAGGCTCAAACCTCTGAGTCACAACACTATCCCTCACCACAGGGCCTTTCCCCCAAGTCTGACGATCAGAATGAGGTTTCAATGGGAACTGTGCATGGAATCTCCTGATAAGGTCTGGGGCATGGACCATGGAAGCATCCACTCAGGAAAGAGAGTCCGGTCCAACCCCCAGCCTCTCAATGAAATATTGAAAATGTCCTTTCAACCAGCGAGAATCCCGAATGCTGACCACTGTGTCATCAGCAGTGGGATCATCGTCAGGTACAGATGGAGGAACCGTAGCATCGGGAGATCGGAGATCACACGAAGGGGCATCAGGAACCAGAAGGGAACGGTGGAAGACAGGATGTATATGCATAGAGCGCGGTAGGGTGAGCCGATAAGCAACGGGATTGATGACCACCTTGATAGGGAAGGGACTGATGAAGCGATGGTCCAACTTTTTGATCGGACAATTGACCCGTAGATGCTTCGTAGATAACCACGCCCTGTCTCCCACGGCTAGCGGAGGTGTCGCCTGGCATGAATGATCCGCAAACCTTTTATAGTCCTCAGCCCTTTCTAATTGCTGTGAAATAAATTGGTGAACCAAATGTAGTTCTGACAAGAAGTCCCGCGTCTCGGGAACCAGGGAATCCAAGAGTGACAATGGGAAAAATCTTGGATGGAAACCCACATTTGTGTAAAAAGGTGTCATGTGAGTGGAGGTGTGCTAGGAGTTGTTGAAAGCGAACTCCGCTAAAGGGAGATAAGTCACCCAATCGTTCTGTTGGTGGTTGACAAAACACCTTAAATATTGGGTGAGGATGCCAATCACCTTCTCCATCTCACCATCAGTCTCCGGATGGTGCACTGATGACAAGCACACTTGTACCTGCAGTGCGGTCATGAGGCTCTTCCAAAATTGAGTGGTAAACTGGACACCATGATCCGAAACCACCCTATCCAGTAGACCATGCAGACGGAACACGTGTTGCAAAAATAACTGTGCAGTAGTACGAGCCAACGGTAATCTCCGACAATTGGATAAAGTGAGCTATCTTGGTCAGCATATCAACCACCATGAGCACCGTCGTATATCCCGACAAAGAGGGCAAATGTGTTAAAAAGTCCATGGAAATTGTCCCCCCCCCCATGGTCTGTCCGGAGTCAGCAGTGGTTGAAGGAGACCAGAGGTGCACCCGTTGTGGTTTTTGCTTGTCGGCACGGTACACAGGACGCGACATAGGCATAGACCTCATGCCGGACTCGAGGCCACCGAAAAGTCTGTGTGACAAGATGAAGGGTCTTAAAAAACCCAAAATGGCCAGCAGCAGGGTTGTCATGACATTGAGTCATAATAAGGGCTCTAAGTGTTCTCGTTGGCACGTACAAACGGCCTCAATGTCGTAGTAAGCCCTCCTCTAAAGTCCATGGGGAGTCAGGTCCTATTTCCCCCATTCTCTGCTGTGACCAAGCGTCTAAGCACTGCGCCTCTTGTATCCGAGACCTCAAATCCACTGGTTCCTGGATAACAGCCAAAGATTCCGGTGGCAGCACTGTACATGTAGGAAAGGTGTCCCTGGACAAAGGTACACTGGTTTACGGGACAAGGCATCTGCTCTCCGATTTTGACCACTGGGGATATAAGTCACAGAAAAGTTGAACCTGACAAAGAATAACGACCATTGGATCTGTCGCTGGTTCAACTTCCTCGCAGTGGACAAATGTTCCAAATTACGATGATCTGTCCGTTGTGCCAGTCCTCCTCAAGATGATGTCACCAGGTCTCAAATGCAGCCTTGATAGCCAGCAACTCTTTTTCACAAATAGTATAATTGCACTCAGAAGTAGTGAGTTTCCAAGAATAGTATGCGCAGGGAAAAAGAGGTGCGCCATCTGTTGGGGCTTGCAACAACACAGCCCCAATAGCTACATTGGATGCATCTGTCTCCACCACAAATGGACGATGTGGATCAGGATGCCTCAGAATAGGTTCTGCAATGAAGGCCTTCTTGAGAGCCTCAAAGGCCTGTTGCTGCGGGGGCCCCACTGGAATTGGACCTTCTTTCTAAGGAGCTGGGTGATGGGATCTGTCAGCTTAGCAAAACCCGGGATGAAGGTCCGGTAATAATTAGCGAACCCCAAGAGACGTTGAATGTCTTTAACTCGATGAGGGGGTTTCCAAGGACACAAAACCTCCACTTTATGCGGGTCCATGGCAATGCCTTCGGGAGAAATGATGTGTCCCAAGAACTCTATGGAAGTCTGGAAGAAAAGGCACTTCTCCAGCTTCGCATAGAGTTGATGCTCCCAAAGACACTGCAATACCTGATGAACTTGTTGAATATCTGCAATACCTGATGAACTTGTTGTCCCTGGACCTGGATTAACCAAAATGTCGTCCAGGTACACCACCAAGAACTGATCAAGCATGTCCCGGAACACGTCGTTCATCAGGTGCTGGAAGACCATGGGGGCGTTGGTCAACCCAAACGGCATCACGGTGTACTCAAAATGGCCATATCGGGTGCCAAACGCCGTCTTCCATTCGTCCCCCTCTCGCATCTGCACCAGGTTGTAGGCCACTTCGAAGATCAAGCTTGGTGAAGACAGTAACCTCCCGTAACCACTCCATCAACTCTGGAATAAATGGCAAGAGATAACTATTCCTCACCGTTATGGCGTTCAACTGGCAGTAATCGCAACACAAGTGCAAATCTCCTGTCTTCTTTTCAATGAAAAGAACGGGAGCAGAAAGAGGGGACGATGACGGCTGGATAAACCCCCGGGCCAAATTCTTTTCCAAGAATTCAAGAAGGGCGGCCAATTCGGGCTCAGACATAGAATACAAGCATCCCTTGGGTAGTGAGGCATCAGGCAGAAGGTCCATGGGACAGTCATAGGGTTGATGCGGTGGTAACCGATCCGCCTCCTTCTCGCTAAATTCATCGGAGAAATCGGATAGTTCAGGAGGTATGGAGACGGTGGGGGCAGCAATGTCTTCGCCAGCACAGGTGTGTCTTAAATGGTCCACGCACTGGAGACTCGGGAATGAAATGGCATTCTGCGCCCATGCCACCCGAGGATCATGTAACCGTAGCCAGACCATTCTGAGGACCAAGGGGAGATAGAGATGCGCTGTGATGTTAAAACTAATTGCCTCTTCATGATCCCCAATAATGAGGCGCAACAGCTGGGTAGCGAAACGAATGGGCCCAGCCCGAAGTTCCCACCCATCAATCGTTTCCACCTTTATTGGAGGCTCCACCGCAACCAAGGCAATGTCAAAATGTGTTGCCAAGGCCTGGTCCATAAAATTAGTTGTGGCCCCCGAGTCCACCAACGCAATTGCAGGAATCCCCTCTGACCGGGACTGCAAGAAAACCCAAATGTCTAAAAGTAAATGTCTTGGGGGTCCAGAGTTCATCTCCGCTATGTCGGGCGATTGGTTGATATGTGCCCGACCTAGGGTTTCCCTGAGGCTGGGCCTGCCCCGTTTCCCAACTGCGCAAGGTTACATTTGGGCATTGGCTTGTGTGTCCCCCTTCGTTTAATAGAGCAGGAATTTGCAAAGTGATCAGGTCCCCCACAATACAGGCTTAAGCCTCCCTGAAGTCTCTGGGTGCATTCTTGGGCCGTCAAAAGAGGTTGAACCACACCCAACTACATCGGCTCCTCAGCCATAGCCATGGCACTATGGGAGACCTGGGGCGCTGGTTGTACAGAACGTTGTGGTATTGAGTTGGATGGCTGCTTCGGAACTGGGCATTTAGTCTTGCGCCACTGAAGGCAGGCATCAATGTGCAAGCATTGCACCACCAGAGCATCGAGGATCGAGGCTGGCTCCACGTGCACCAATTCCTCCTGTAATTCCTCCAATAGGCCATCCTGGAAAGCGTCCATCAAAGCCGCATTGTTCCAGGCAGAGTCCAAACAGAGCAGCCGAAATTCTGAAATGAATTCATGCAAGGGGCATTTCCCCTGGCGAAGTTTCTTCAGGCGTCTGGCTGCTATCTGAGCCTGTATGGGGTCCTCATACATCAGTCTCAGGTGATGCCAAAACCCCTGATAGTCATTTAGTAATGGACTGTCTTGCACTAATAAAGGAGTGGCCCAACTAGCAGCCGAGCCTGAAAGAAGACTTATAACAAACCCCATCCGAGCCCAGTCATCAGGAAAATCCTCTGGTCATAAGAGCCATAAATAATTTACACTGCCCCATAAAAGCCGGGAACATTTCAGTCTGTCCAGAGAACTTATCCGGTACAGCTACCGGGCATTTCCTATGGGGAGGGGCAGGAGGATCAGCACAAGCCTGCAACAGAGTGAGTTGATTAAGCAATTGGGTAACTTGCTGCTGCAAAATTTGGTTATCTTCTTGCATCTGGTTAATCTGCTGCTGCTGCTGTTGCTGTTGTTGATCCATCTTGGTCAAAAGATGGCTTTTGTTTAGGTTCGGGACAAAAATGTTATGTCTCACCGGTACCAACAAAGTAAAAAGTCCAAATATCAAATTGAAAACACAAATAAGCAAGCAAGTCCAGGGATTACCGGGTTAAATTACTTGAGCTGATAATGTTCCTGGCAGTCTCACACAAGCTGTCTGCCAAGTTTGATAAGAGAGCAGGAACATAAATCAAAAGCTGTTGACACACACAGAATCCAGTGAAGCCTCTCTCACTAGTTAACACGTTGTCCCGAACAAGAACCCAGAGCTAACACACCCACTTTTATTCCCTGTGGGGTGTGTCGGTCTCTCATCTCAGTCTCTGATTTGTCCTTTCTTTTTGCGTTGCCTCTCACGCTTTTGCCTGCGTCTTTGCCTCGCATCAAACCAACATTCCTCAGCTTTATCATCAGTTAGAGGCTCTGATACACTCTCCTGATTATCTGCCGACACCTGAGGTACAATCAGGGAGGAAGATCCTGCCGAGGAGGAAAGTCCTGGGGAGGAAGTCAATTCCAAATCCTCTAACAAAGCAGGCTCAAACCTCTGAGCCAAATCCTCCCCTTCCTCATTGTCCAAGTCTGTGTCTTCCAGCAAAGCAGGCTCAAACCTCAGAGCCAAATCCTCCTCTTCCTCACTGACCAAGTCCTCGACCTCTGACAAAGCAGGCTCAAACCTCTGAGTCAGAACATTACCATATGTGGTGGTCTTGTGCAGATGCCAAAAAATATTGGACTAAAATCCACACGTGGTTGGAAAAATGACAAAAAAGCATGTAGATTTGAAACCAGAGATATTTTTCTTGGGAATTTTACCTTCTTCTTCTTCTCGAGTCACTACACAAGTCCTGTCCAGTGCAGAGCGCAGGATCTGGCTTTGGTGTTGAAAGTCTCCAGGTCATTGACAGTGCATGGCTCTGGTAGGAGGGGGCAGACCAAAAGATGTTGCATTGTCTGATCCTGCCCACAATCGCAAGCAGTTTCTCCATCCCTATTGTAGCCCCATTTCTGCATGAGGACTTTGCATCGTCCTGTTCCTGTCCGTAGGCGATTCAGGCATGACCAGATGGGCCATGCCTCACTTGAACCCGGAGGAAGTGATTCACTTGGTTCATAGGAGAGCTGATGCGTCACAGACTGGAGGTGGTTGGACCATAGGGTAATCCTTCGACCGTGGGCGGTGTCATCAAGGGATTCGGTTGAGTGGAGAAAACTGCGTCTGGATTTGAGTCTCTTTTTAGCCGGTTCACGATTGTAGAGTGGGTGGCGAGGGTTAACTTCTTGCTTGGTTTTCTCCATCTGTGCTGAGACCTCTCGCCTGATGTGTGGTGGAGCAATACCACACAGTAAGTAAAGGTCATCTACTCTTGTTGGACGCAGACATCCAGAGATAACTCTGCAAGCTGCATTCAGGACTGGGTCGATCTTTGCAGCATGGGATGACCTGCACCAGACAGGGGCTGCATATTCGGCAGTGGAGAAGCATAGAGCAAGAGCTGTGGTGCGGATAGTTTTGGCATCTGTTCCCCATCTTGTATTAGCAAGCTTCTTCAATATGCTGTTCCTTGCTCCAGCTTTCGCCTTTGTCTTGGCAATGTGCTCCTTGTAAGTAAGGGAACGATCCAGTGTGACACCTAGATAGATCGGATTATTGGTGTGTTTAAGCCATTTTCCATACCATCTGACCCTCAGTTGTCGGTTAGCATCTCTGTTCTTAAGATGGAAGACGCTAAGTTGAGTCTTCTCCGGGTTTGCACGTAGGTGATTTGCGGCATAATAAGGAGTTAGACCTGCCAGAGCATCACTGAGTGCTTTTTCCACCTCTTCAAAGGATTGCTTCTGTGAGGCAATGCAGAGATCATCGGCATACAGGTAGCTCCTTGTACTTGGATGGATTGGTTGGTCATTCGTGTAGATGTTGAAAAGAAGCGGGGCAAGGACGCTTCCTTGCGGGAGACCGTTTTTCTGTCTCCGCCATCTGCTGTGGGTACCATTCAGATTCACATAGAACCGCCGGTTTGAAAGCAGGTTCTGGATCAGTTGTGTCAGCTTGACATCCTTGGTCATCTCAAAGACTTTCCTTGTAAGAATCCTATGGTTCACTGTATCGTAGGCCGCAGAGAGGTCAACAAAAGCTGCTCCAGTTATCAGCCCTTCCTCAAACCCATCTTCGATGTACTGTGTGAGATTCAACAGTTGGCCAGTATAGGACTTTCCTGGCCTGAAGCCTGCCTGCTCAGGAATGAGGAGCTCATCTACAAAGGGGGCGATACGGTTGAGTAGGAGCC
The DNA here is from genome assembly GCA_015471245.1 of Laticauda colubrina. NCBI lineage: Eukaryota > Metazoa > Chordata > Lepidosauria > Squamata > Elapidae > Laticauda > Laticauda colubrina. The sequence continues at coordinate 34,031,336 of BLBF01000021.1, read as the reverse complement.
TTTCAAAGAGTTTGTACGTGTGGCAGAGCAGAGAAATAGGTCTGTAACTCTTTGGGCTGGCTGGGTCTTTGCCTAGTTTGAGTAAGGCGACTACTCTGGACTTCCTCCATAGCTTTGGCAAGGTGTTGTCACTCAGACATTTGTTCAGCATGTCAAGCAGCCACTGGAGTGCAACAGGTCCAAGATGTTTGATCTGCTCACAGAGGATATCATCTAACCCAGCTGCCTTATTATCTGTGTGATAGCACCACACAGATCATTCATGGTGAAAGGTCTTGTGAAGTCAGATGGCCCTTGGGAAGCTATCTCAGCATTTTGGGGGAGCTTGGCTCTTCTTGGGTGGTGGTTAGGGTTACCCTGGCTGTTCACAAGGAGTTGGTGAGCGACTTGGTCAGCAGTGACTTGAGGCCTTGGTTGGGATTTCGTAGAGTCATTCCCAAGGATGCGAATCGTTTTCCAAGCTTTCCTGCTGCTGTGGGTCATATCTGTTGATTCAATGAATTCCTGCCACTTCCTCCGTCTGCTATCCATAATGGCAGTGGTCAAGTTTTCCCCACATTCAAGTGTGTCAGTACTGAAGGGGTCATTCTCAAAGTGCCTGACGTATTCGTTGTACAGCACCTTGGAGTCATCTGTCAAGCCTGGTGTATAGCTTGTACGGCATCCTCGTGGGATATTTTTCCTTGATGATTTCTTGATCAACTCTACAAAGGTATCGTAGTGGGTAGGAAGGGCGGGCAGGTCCTGAAGATATGAATCCAAGTCTACGGCAAACTGTTCCCAGTTTGCTTTCCTCAGGTTGAAACGTCTACGAAGGGGAACTGTGCGGGGAGTGATAGCTGCATTCACCTTCAGCCCGATTGGTCGATGTTGGGTGTGTGGGATAGGATCAAGCACAACCTTCTCACACTGTTGAGCGATATTGTTTGATACAAACACCAGATCAGGGTTGTAGCCACGTCTCCATCTACAGCTGTTGAAGGAGGAGGGAAGTTTTGCATCATGAATAAGTGACAACTGGTTTGCATCAGACCAGTTCTTCACAAGTTCGCCGTCTTCGTTGGTTTCTCCATATCCCCAGATGGTGTTGTGACTGTTGAAATCACCAATGGCCACATTAACACGGCCATCGGTAACTCCAGGAATTTTACCTGAAATATATGGTAAAGACTTGAAATACCTGATTGTAAATGTATTAACAGCGGCTAGGATTGTATTTGCTAAAAACTGGAAAAATGAGAAAACACCATCACAGGAGGAAATCATTAAGAAAATATTGGAATGTGCTGAAATGAGTAGATTGACATTTGAAATTAGAGAACAAGATGATAAACAATTTTATAAAATTTGGGATCTGTTCTCTTAATGGTTAGACAATAAAATATAGTAATGAAATTTGTAGACTTTTAGAAAATAATGAATATATGAAGATGTATTCTTTTCTTGTTATATCTACAAAATGATTGTAGGATAGATTTGGGATGATAATATGAATTGTCATAAAACAAATTAAGTAAAATATGATTATTTTGTAAAACATGAATGAATAAAAGTATAGTCAAATGATTGATTAATAATGATATTAATGTATTTAATCTTTGATTGAAAATACGAGATTATATACAATGTAATTGTAATTGAAGACTATGAAATGGAAGCACCAAACAATTTGGAAACCAACCGGCACACTGTATGTATATACATGGAAGATGACTTGATGTTTTTCTGTTTTGTTTGTTTATGTTTGTTTTAAAAACCAACATTTTTTTTTTTTAAAAATGAACACAGATAACCTAACTGTATGTCGTCTTGCATTCCTCTAACAATGTTTGGTTTGAAGCAGCAATCCTGTGCATTTGTTTCATATGTTTCATGTTCATTTGTTTCATTTTAGCTGCACTGGAATATAAATCATATAGATTACTGTTTATTTCTTGGAAGGCTTATTTAAATAATATTCACTTCTCATTTGGTTTTGCAGTATCTTTCTACTCGTTCAGCAAAGCTGTACATTCTTACATGGTTTTTATTTTTCCTAAAAGTGCATTTCTTTTTATGAAAATGGAAAAAATTCACAATCTATTTCCACTGCTTTTCTTGATACTTTTCTTCTGTTTACTTTTCTTTCTGTTTTCTTCTTCTGCACAGCTTTGTTTTTGGCAGTGATGGCTACCTCTACCAAGGCCGGGGTTGGCACTGGGTAGGAGCTCACACCCGGGGCTACAACAGCAAAGGATATGGAATCAGTTTCATTGGAGACTACATGAAGGTCCTCCCAGACTCCTATGAGCTGGAACTGATGAAGAACAACTTCATTCAGTGTGCAGTAAGAGGTGCCAGGCTGCAAGCAAACTACACCATCCATGGACACCGCCAGATGGTGCCCACTTTATGCCCAGGAGACAGACTTTTCCAGGAGATAGAAACATGGAAAGGTTTCAAAACAAGATGCCTTGTAGACAAGGACAGCAATAAGCTTTGTATCTAATATGGAGCCTGGAACTAAAATACAAAAGACCTTTATCTCAGTACCCTTTTCAGACACCAGGGGGCAACCTTTCACACTAGCAATGATTCAATGGCTCAATCCAAATTCTCCAATTAAAATACATTATCAAAAATTCATCCATTTGCATTCTTTATTTAAATGTTTGAGATAGGAGCTTTAGCAGAGATGGGATTCAGCCAGTTTGGACCAGTTCAGGTGATCCAGTTGTTAAGATTTTGTGCAGTTTGAAGAACTGGCTAATTGCACCATTGGCTGGCCCCCACCTGCCCCTCCCCTCCCGGTCACTCCTTATCTTGCCTCATCCACCTTGGCTGCAGCACAGCAGGTGCTGCTTTCTTGCTCCCTCGCTCGCTAGCTCGCTTGCCTCAACCACATGTCCCCCGTGGCCCAGCCTACTTGCCTGCCTTCAACCTGGCCTTTCACATGGCCCAGCTCCATGACAAGCCTTTCTTCACCATTTTCCATTGCCTCCCATGCGACCCAGCTACCTGCCTGCCTGGTGAGCATTTCTTCGCTTCTTTGCTAGCGCAAAAATAACCTTCCGCCACCACCACCTCTTTGCTGGCGCAAACCACTACCATTACCTCTTTGCCAACATGAATGGCCTGAGTCGCCATCTTTTTGCTGGCCTGAACTGAGGCAGCAGCGGCAGCAGGCTATTTGTACTACCAAGGAGGCAGTAGCAGCAGGCTATTCATGCTGGCAAAGAGGCAGTGGCATCAGGCCAGTGTCTCAGGGCAGAGTCATGCCCAGCTGTACCAACAAAGGCCGAAAGTAGCCACCCACTGTTTCCTGCTGCAATTTTTTTAAAAAAGCTTTGACTGTCAGGCAGAGAGACCCAGCAAGAGATGAGGAGTTGGAGAATCACAGTTGCTGTTGCTTCACAAAGGTAAGTCTAAGGTTAGAGGCATCACCACCACCGCTTCAGCCCGCCTGTGCTGCCCCACCTTGCCATGAGTGACATTGAGTTGGTCATGTCCACTCAGTCACACGACCACCACCCCAGCCACACCCACCTGGTCATTAGGAAGAACCAGTTGTTAAATTAGTTGAATCCCACCACTGAGTTGACTGTAGTGGATTCTGGATGGGGAAGGCATTAAATAAATGAAGAAATAGTGCAAGAGTAGCAGAAAAACCCAAATCTGGCTTAATTTAATTAAACAGCCAGCTCTCTGGGGATGGTGATGCTTCTATAGTTGTTAACCCCAATTTAAAAGGATTATTCTATCAAATATATCAGGAAGCAACACCCCAGAGTCTATAAAATGGTCAATTATGGGAAAGATTAAAATGATAAGAAGAAAAGTGAACAACTACATTCACAGAATTCCCAATAAAATATTTTTTTATCTGTTTCATGATTGGGACCTAGGATTTGCAGATGCATGTAAGTTCCTTGTAAATGAGATTACTAATATATTAGCTAACATGTTATTATTATTAGCTATTCATTCTACCTATTTATATATAATTCAAGATTATGAGCATATTCAATACTCTTATGTCATATTTTTCCCACAGCAACAACCCTGTGGGCTGGGCTCAGAGTAACTGGCCCAAAGTAACTTCCTTGCCTAGGGCAGACCTAGTTTCCTGGTTCCTAGGGTAGCACCTTAACCATTACACAAAACTAGTTCTTAAATTAAATTAAATATAATTATGTCATATATATATATATGTTTTCTTAAGTTTTTGTGAGTATTTACATGTATGGTATTCAGCTTTGTTCAGGTATTTTCCCACATCATTATGACAGATGAAATTCTGCCGAAACGTCACTACAATTTTAAAAGCACAACTATAATGATGTGGGAAAATACTTGAACAAAGCTGAATAGCATACATAAAAATACCCTCAAAAATTTAAGAAAACAAATATCAGACCTCTAGGGGGAGGAAATAAACAGCCGGACCAAACCCACGAGAAGCTGGAAGTTAAAAGAGCAGGAATACTATGTGACATCCAGCCCAACTAAATTAAATATAGATGAAGCTGATAGAGTAAGACACCAAGTCACTAATATCCTATGCACAAGCAAACCACCCAAAAACAACTTACACAAAGAGGAACAAAAAGCCCTGCAAGCCATAAAGAACGACAGCAGCATAATCATACTTCTAGCAGACAAAGGTAGTAATGGACAGAAAAAACTATGAAACAAAATTGACAGACTTACTCCAAGACTCCACAGACAAACCCATAAACATGGACCCAACCACATATCTGGAAAAAAATAACCAAGAAAAAAATCATAACCAGCAACATGAGCAAAGAGATCCAACAAATGATCATCCCAAGAGAAAAATCTTCCAGATGCCCCGAACTATATGGCCTCCCCAAAATACATAAAGAAGGCATACCTCTCAGACACATAGTCAGGTCCAGAGGGGCACCACTACAAAACCTAGCCAAATACCAAGCAAAGCAGCTAAAGCCCCATGCTGAAACAGCAGCTTCACATGTGCAAAACTCATATCACCACTTAGAAATGATCAAAGTTCTACACATGGAACAAAAAGATCTGCTTGTAAGTTTCAATGTGGTTTCACTATTCACTCAAGCCCCAATAAAAGAAACCCTAGAAATCATCAAAAACAAATACCGACCACCCAAACACCTCATTGAACTAGCAGAACACTGCTTAACCAACACATATTTCACATACAAAGGACAATGATACAAGCAAATTGAAGGAGCCCCCATGGGTTCACCACTGTCATGCGTTATTGCAAACCTGTTCATGGAAGAATTCAAATCCAGAGCTCTGGCTAATGCCACCCACAAACCCAAACTATGGTTAAGATACATCGATGACATATTTGTTATTTGGCTCCATGGAAAAAAAAACCTAAACAATTTCCTAACACACCTAAACAGCACAGACCCCAAAATCAAATTCACCATGGAAACGGAAACAAACAAACAACTACCATTCCTAGATGTACTGATCAACAAAAAAACAGATGGCACACTAACACACACACAATTTTCTTTTATACCAGAAGAAAATTTACACCAACCTCTACCTCAATGCCCAATCCCACCACCACCCAGCACAGATAAACTCCGTGGCCAAAACACTAATTGCCAGAACCAAATGCCTGAAAGACAAGATATACATAAAGACTGAACTATGCACCCTGACCAAAGTACTGACAGTACTGGCTTCCACAAAAGCAAAATCACAGGCCTGATCCACAAAAACACACTGAGACATAATAGAGATCTAGAAGATGAACAGACCGATGGAACAGCTGTCTTGCCCTACATAAGAGGTACAACAGACAAAATCAGTAAGATACTACACAGGCATCACATCAAGACTGCCTTCAAAATAAGATTTGAATAGAATTGTGCTGAAATATATTTGGCAGGGTAAAAAAGCAAGAAGAAAATTAAAACTGTTATAAGATGCAAGAATAAGAGGAGGGTTTTCCTTGCCCAGTAGGGAGCTATATTGTCAGGCATCACGTTTGATGTGGGAAAAGGAATGGAACAGTAGATTACTGATCTTAGAAGGACATGACTTGCTGTTGGGATGGCATGCCTTTCTCTGGTATAAGGGAACTAAAAAAAAGAGATATTTTAGAAGACATTATATTCAAAAGGCATTGCTTTTGAACTCGGAGAAGATAAAAAGACAATATTACTTAAAAATTCCAACATGGATATCAACTATTGAAGCTTTTTCTTATCCAATAATATATAAAAAGGAACAAACAGTTAGATATGGTGAGATATTGAATGAAAAGGGTGAACTTAAATCTATGCAAGCGTTGGAAGAACAAGGTGTAAAAATGAATTGGTTTTCATATTTGCAAATACAATCTAGGTTTGATAAAGACTCGAAAGCAGAGGTATTTATGATAAGTTGACTGATTTAGATAAAATTTTGATGGGTACTGATGAAAAGGTAATTAAAAAACTTTATGGACATTTATTAGGATTTAAATTGGTTAAATCCTTTAACAAGTTAAAGAAATGATGATTGCTTGGGATAAAAAATTTGGATATTGATTTTGGATATTGATTTAGAAAAATGGCAAAAACTGGTCTCAAAATTATAAAATGACAATGTCAACTGCATATAAAGAAAATTTGTATAGGATGTTTTACAGGTGGCACCTACCCCCGATGAGACTTGCGAGAATGTTTAAGAATACATAGGATAAATGCTGGAAATGTCATCAGATACCTGGTTCATATAACCATATGTGGTGGACATGTTCGGACGCAAAGAAATATTGGACTTAAGCCCATGTCATACTGCACCAACAGATGCAAAGAGGATGTAAAACGGACAAAAAAGCTTGCCATCCATTTGAAAACACGATGCACTTTTGAAGTCCTCTAATTTTTTTAGCCTGCCAAAAATTGTACCCTCGCCACCAATTTATTATCATCCACTATTATTTCTATCTGAACTGTACTGGATATGAAGCTACAAAGGGATTAAATCTCCCTTATGTCAAACTCCTTGTGATTTGTGGACAGATCCATATTGTCTCCATGACAATAAAATGGAAATGACTTGCACTGCATTTTTCTGGGATTCTAGGGTTTTTTTCCTCAATCTGATTTGCAGCCCTGGAATCTTCTTGTGGTTTCCCATCCAACCACTAAACAGATCTGACAAGCTATTCAAGATCAATTAAGACAAAGCTGCTAGTTCTGCCTAGCAGAGCCACAGGATTATAGACTCTATTATTATAGATTATAGTCAGGATCTCTGGCAAGGGCACATGGTAATAAACTCTCCTTTGTTCCCAGAACAATCTAATTAAGGCTGCTTTTTCCTGAGTAGCCACAGATGTGTGTGTATTGTGTGCAGGAGTGGGAGGTGCCGGTATAACAACCAATTCGGTGATTGCATGCATGTGCCTGACGCGCACTGTGTACGCATGAACAACAATGCAAAAATCCTTACCTGCTATATCACTTCGAGGGAGAAACACAGCTAAGGAGTGACAATCTGCTCTTCCATGCTGATCATCTGAGATGATAAAAGTCAGAACAGGGGCAGTTGGACAGGCCCACATATCGTTGGAGTGAACCGGTTCTCTCCCAGCTGATCTTCGGAATAGGGGTTTGCCCGAACAGGACCAAACCAGCAGAATCCCACCCTGATTGTGTGTACAAATGAATGTGCTCCTATGAATGTATGTGACTCCAGCTCATTATAATACTTGCTACACCCCATCCTGCTTTCCAAACAAAACCTGTTGCCCCCATTAATCTTACAACATATTAATAACAAGAAAAAAATCAGGGAAACAGTAGGTCTAAAGAGAGAAGCTGGCAAGGAAGTAACAGACAGTAGGGAAAAAACAGAGCTGCTTAACTCATTATTTATATCAGTTCACGCAAAAAGTAATTATAGCCCTGTTGATTCCCCGTTTGGAGAAAGAGCTCATACAGGGAGACGTATTTGAGAGAAGTGTTTAAATAATACACACACAGTACACAGATACACTGTACAGTAAATGTAAGTTTTTACTTCCAGAAAGGTTTAAGCAAAGTCCAAAATAGGCAGTCCAAAGTCATTCACAGGTAAATCAGTCAGTTTTCAATCCAGGGATAATCCAAATATCAAAGTCCAGTGTCAAAAAACAGTTCAGTATCAGACTTACATTAAATCCAATAATATCAGTCAATTCGGAAAAATGGAGCAACGGCAATACTTTCCAACAGAAGGAAACAAAGATACATTCACACTCTCTTCTGAGACGAAGACTAAAACAATCCAGGTTTCTGGCTCCATCTTATGGCCATCTGAGAAACCACACCCAATTGCATGCTCTTGCATTCCCTTAATTAAAATGTCTATCCTGGTTTATATATTTCTAACCCAAATACCTGTTAGGAGACTCATATTCCTAACATTCTCCACTTTTGGGTAAGATAATATATACAACATTACATTCTCAGCCCATAATCTTCACAGCTAGCCTTATGCTTTATAGAGCCTTGGGCCTTTGTAAAATGATCTGCTATATTGTTTTCTGACATACAGTATTCTTAATCATCTTACTTTGCACACATTGTCTCACATTTAAATATCTTAAATCTGTGTGTTTCGTTCTTCTTTTAACAGCAATATTTGAAGCCATCTGTATTGCTGATTGGTTATCTTCGTAAATAACAATAGGATCTTTTACATCAATTCCCATATCAATTAATAATTGCTTATAGAAAACTAAATCTGTACATAGTAAAGACAAACATGAGAATTCAGCCTCCATTGGTGACAAACTTAGATGTTTCTGTCTGATAGATCTCCATCCAATCAATGCTTTTCCCAATAATACAGCAGTACCTGATGTAGATTTTCATGTATTTATGTCTTGCATCAGCACATGCAGTCAAATTCAGTTCATTTTTAGGCTCCAAATACAATGCATAATGCATTGTTTGTTTCAGATATCTTAACACACGTTTAGCAGCTTGCCAGTGCCTTTCAGTCGGCTCAGTATAAAATCTTGCTAACTGATTAACACTGTATGCAATATCTGGCCTTGACCAATTACTGAGATAAGATAAACTACCAATCAAGGACTAATAAATGTTCTTATCAAAAATAGGACTTTGAACATCACTATGGCTAAACTCCTGGATCATTGGTGTCTTAGCTGGCTTACGAAGTTCCATTTTAAACTTTTTAGCAATTGGTTCATTTTATCTGCCTGTGGGATCTTGTATCCTCCCCTAGTTTTATCTATCTTTAAACCCAGATATTGTTTGATTTCTCCTAACTGTTTTATCTTAAATTTATTTTCCAAAAGTGAAATTATCTCAGTAGCTTCTTGTTCAGTTTTGGTGATTAATGCTATGTCATCAGTAAATAACAACAATAATGAAATTATACCATTATTTTCTCTTTTAAACAAACATGGATCAGCCATGCCAGCTACAAAGCCTATCCTAGTTAATTCTTTAACAATACATTGGTTCCACTCGTATCCTGATTGCTTCAAACCATAAAGACTCTTTTTCAATTTCCAGCAATCGTTATTATCAGTTATTATTTTTGAGACCTAAAGGTTTCTTTAAATATATAGTGTGTTGCAACGGTGCATGCAGGTATGCTGTCTCTACATCCAAATGATTTATAATATATTATAATATATTTCTCTTTAGCTGCCCACACTAATGCTGCCCTCAATGTAGTAGCCTTCAGAATAGGCGCAAACACCTCATCAGAGCCATTTGCTGTCTGATTGAATCTTTGTGCTACTAACTTGGCTTTATGGGTTACAGTCCCATCCACACCTGTCTTAAGCTTATATATCCATTTACATCCGATGGCATGTTTACCTGGTGGTAACTTAACATTTTGTATACCTCCAGTCTTTTTAATGATTCTAGTTCCTAAAGCCCATGTCACACTGGCCAATGGATGCAAAAAGGACACAGCGGACGAGCAAAATGTTCCATCCGTTGTTATCTGCTCTCAAAAGGGGCAAAAATTTGCATAACCGGAGCGGATAACATGGACGCGGGGAGGACGCAGGGCGGATGGAAAGTGGATGCGGAACGGAAGCCCAGCGGATGGAAGCGGATGAGAGCGGATGGGAGTGGGTGGCACATCCGCAGGGCTTCCGGGGGGCCTCAGCGAAGCGGACGCAGAATGGAAAGAGCAGATGCAGAGCGGACGCCGAACGGATGAAGCGGATGCACAGCAGAAGCCTAATGGATGCCTGGCATTCACTGTGCATGCTAGGCATGCGGAAGCCTAGCGGATGCACAGCAGAAGCCTAATGGATGCCTGGCATTCACTGTGCATGCGGGGAGGACGCATTGCATCAGCCCCGTGGATATAACAGAAGCAGCTCGGAAGCAGGTCGCCATTCAGAGGAAAGACCTGCTGCCGGACACATCGACTGCCTTGCCTGCCCTGCCTGCCAGCCTTGCTGCCAGCCTCGCTACCAGCCTTGCTGCCAGCCTCCCTGCCAGCCTTGCTGCCAGCCGGTCTGCCTGCCAGCCTTGCTGCCTGCCTTCCTGCCAGCCTTGATTCATGTCTGCCTGCCAGCCTTGGTGCCTGCCTGCCTGCCAGTCTGCCTGCCAGCCTTGGTGCCTGCCTGCCTGCCAGCCTGCCTGCCAGCCTTCCTGCAAGCCTTGGTTCCTGCCTCCCTGCCAGCCTTCCTGCCAGCCTTGGTGCCTGCCTCCCTGCCAGCCTTCCTGCCAGCCTTGGTTCCTGCCAGCCTCCTTGCCAGCCAGCAACCCCACAACCATGCGGAAGCACAGCAAGCCTCAGCCATCTGCTGCCAGCCCTGGCAAGAGGGACAGGGCTACCATCCCTCACTCTGGTTCTGCTGGGGCTTCTGCAGCACGGGCTCGCTCTTCTGGGGCTGGCACTTCTTCTGCTTCTACTTCTGGAGGAGCTGATGACAAGCACTCCAGCACCAGCCACCTCTACAGCACCTGCACCCTTCACCCCTGAGACTGAGTGACCAAGAGGAGTGCCAGAGATTCATTTTTGCCTTATAGCTTGTTGTTAATAAAGTCTATTTATGATTCACACACTTGCTTCATTTCTTTTTTTTCATAAAGTCTTGCTGGAAACTTTTAGTAATGGTACAAGCCTTTGCATGCTTGTGAGATGGGTTAATATAGCAGTGGGATGGGTAAGGATAGCAGTGGGATAGATAAGCCTCCAGTGCAAGCATAGTGGGACTGTATGGTCCAGCCTCCCAGGTGCCACACCTACGGCCTTTTATTATCAATAATAATGTAATAATTATCCACACATGTCAACATAAACACAACTCTTTATTAAACACCCTGTTCATTGTAGGCCAACCAAACATACATGGCCCAATCTCATCCGTGTGGTGAGACAGGCTGAAGGAAGCATTCATTAAGCATCTACCATCCTGTCTTGCCACTCCACTGCTCCAGCTGGGGAGTTGCACTATTGTCTCAGGAGGTTGCGCTGCTTCTTTGCTTCATGTGAGGCTCTGTTGGGGCCTTGCACATCCTCAGTGTCGATCAGGTTTCACCCTTGACTCCATTCCCCAGGCTCCATGTCTCCATTGGCTTGTTGGAGGTCCACGAGCCTGTTCTGCAAGATTGGGTAGCGGGTGCACATGAGATTGTGCAGGATGCAGCAAGCTTCCATGATCCTCCTCACGGTCTCTGGGCAATGCTGCATGGTGGTGAGAAGTACCTGGAACCTGTTGGCCAGGATGCCAAAGGTGTTCTCCACCACCCGCCTTGCCCTGGACAGCCTGTAGTTGAAGATCCTCTCTTCATGGGTGAGGAGTCTGGAGGTGTAGGGCTTCATGACGTAGGTTGTGAGGGAAAAGTCGTCATCCCCCACGATGAAGTAGGGCACATCTTGTGTGTCGTTGGGCAGGGGTTCTGGATCTGGGAAGCCCACGATGAGGTTGCGTTCCAGCCCCTCCTTGAGGTGACTGGCATTGTATACCTGGACATCTGAAGAGGAGCCGTTGCCTGAAGCATCAATGTACATGAACTTGTAGTCAGCATCGACCATGGCGAAGAGGATGATGCTGAAGAAGCCCTTGGAGTTGAAATAAGTGGACCCCGACTTGGCTGGACCTTTGCAGGCCACGTGCTTGCCATCTATGGCTCCAACGGTGTGTGGTAAGTTCCACTTCTGATACCACTGTGTGCAACTTTCTTCCATCCTTCTTCAGTGGAGGGGTACTGGAGGAGCTCCTCCTTGTATTCTTCGATGATGGCCTGCACCACTTCTCTGACCACAATGCTGATGGTGTTGGATGGCACCCTCCAGCCGTACTGCATGCTCCTGTAGGAGATCCCTGAGGCCAGATGGCGCAGAGTCAGTGCCACCTTGAGCCCAGGTTCCAGGCTGGGCCGGAAGCTGGTGTTTGCCTTGGTCATCCTGGGTGTCAGGCGCTGCACAACTTCGTCAAACATGGCTGGAGGCATCCTCATGAAGTTCTGGAACGCCCGAGTGTCTTCGCTCCTGAGCTCCACCATCAGCTTGTTGTACAGTCCGTCCTCTGCTCTTCTGGCGAACCATCTTCGGACCCAGACTCTTTTTGGGTGGCTCCTTTTCTTCTCGCAGTAGTCTTCACAGAGCCTGCAGATGGCTTCGCACTGTTGCAGAACGATGGTGGCTGCCGAAAGGACTTTGTTACAATCCACGGTGGACATGACTGGATGCTGTGGAAGAGGAAGAGCCAGATGAAGGCTGCAGAGGTCTGCACAGCTGGGCTGCTGTTCTGAAAGTGAGATGCAGGCGAGTTGCTCCCCCTTTTTATAGGCAGTGTAGGTTTTCCGCTAGGCATCCTCTCAGCATCCCCTAGGCATCCTGTAGACATCCTTAATATCCGAGATAGGTCCCCTCTGTGAACGTTTTTTCCATTTTAAACGCTTTGTTTCCGTTCTGCATCCGTTCTGCATCCGTTCTGCCTCCTCCCCACGTCCAGGCGGATGGAGTTGCGCGGATGCGTAGCGGATACCTAGCGGATATAGCGGATGCGTAACGGATGCGTAGCAGATGCGTAGCGGATGCGTAGCGGATGCAGAATGGACGAACTGGATACATTTTCCACGCAAAAGTTTTAGGCAGCCCAAAACTTTTGGAGCGGATGAAACGTCCATAAACGGATGCTGGACGGATAGAGAGGAAGCCAAACGGAGGCAGTGAGTACATCGCGTTTTCGAACAGATGGCAAGGTTTTTTGTCCATTTTACATCCTCTTTGCATCCGTTGGTTCAGTGTGACATGGGCTTTATCCATTGCTTTATGCCAAGCAGTCTGATCCTTAGCAGGATACAGTTTTAGTTCACTATAATTATTTGGAACTGTATTCACTTGGCATACAACACTAGCCTGATATCTATCAAGTGGTTGTGTTACTTGGGTTGAATGTCTTGGTAATACAGGGCTTACTGGTGGACTTTCCTGTGTCACTTGCTCCTGTTCTTCGATCTCCTCCTGTGCCTGTTCTTCTACTTCCTCCTGTTCTTCCTCTTTAATGGCTATTTGGGGTGTACTGATTTTATCTTTAGTCACTATTTGTGTGTCAATAATAATATCATTGATTGATTCCTGTTCCAGTTTATCCCAGCCAACATGCTCAAGAAATTTTGCATTAGCACTACAATAAACATGAGCTGTGCCTCGATCCCAGAATCTGAATGCTCTATGGTTGGCCTCATAACCCACAAAAAACAACTTCTTCGCTCTATGTTGCCCTTTCAGTCTTACTTGTGAGGGAATATGCATCCATGCTGGAGTTCTAAATGTGTGTAAATAACTTAAGGCCCTGCCACACTGCCCAACAAATGCAAAATGTTTGTAAAATGGACACAGCGGATGAGCAAAATGTTCCATCCATTGTTATCTGCTCTCAAAAGGGGCAAAAATTTGCATAACCAGAGCGGATAACACGGAAAAGAAAGGACGGGGGGAGAATGCAGAGCGGATGGAAAATGGATGCAGAGCGGAAGCCTAGTGGATGGGAGTGGATGAAAGCTGATGGCACATCTGCAAGGCTTCTGGGGGACCTCAGCAAAGCGGACGTGGAATGGATACAGCAGATGCAGAGCAGACGCCGAGCGGATGAAGCGGATGCACAGCGGATGCACAGCGGATGAAGCGGATGCAGAGCGGAAGCCTAGCGGATGCAGAGCGGAAGCTTAGCGGATGCCTAGCGTTCACTGTGCATGCGGGGGGGATTTATTGCGTCAGCCCCGTGGATATAAAGGGAAGCAGCTCGGAAGCAAGTCACCATTCAGAGGAAAGACCTGCATCCAGATACAGCTCTCCAGCCTGCCTGCCTGCCTGCCTTCCTGCCTGCCAGCCTTCCTGCCAGCCTTGCTGTCTGCCTGCCTGCCAGCCTCCCTGTCTGCCAGCCTTGGTGCCAGCCTTCCTGCAAGCCTTACTGCCAGCCAGCAACCCCACAACCATGGGGAAGAAGAGAAAGCCTCAGCCATCTTCTGCCAGCCCTGGCAAGAGGGACAGGGCCACCCTCCCGCCCCCTGGCCCTCACTCTGCTTCTGCTGGGGCTTCTGTAGCACGGGCTCGCTCTTCTGTGGCTGGGGCTTCTGCTGCTTCTGCTTCTGGAGGAGCTGATGATGCTGCTTATGGTGGTGGTGCTTCTGCTCGTGCTTACTCTGCTGAGGCTGCTCCTGGCGGTGGTGCTTCTGCTGGTGCTTACTCTGCTGAGGCTGCTCCTGCCGGTGGTGCTTCTGCTGGTGCTTACTCTGCTGAAGCTGCTCCTCGTCCTGCTGGTCCTGCTCATCCTGCTCGTGCTCCTGGTCCTGCTCGTCCTGCTCGTCCTGCTCGTCCTGCTCGTCCTGCTCGTCCTGCTCGTGCTCCTGGTCCTGCTCGTGCTCCTGGTCCTGCTGGGGCTCCTGGTGCTTATTCTGCTGATGATGATCCTGGTCCTGCTGGTGCTGGTGCTGGTGCTGGTGCTGGTGCTGCTGTTGCTGCTGCTGCTGCTGCTACTGATGATGATCCTGCTGCTGCTGCTGCTGCTGCTGCTGCTGATGATGATGATGATCCTGCTGCTGCTGCTGATGATGATGATGATTATGATCCTGCTGGTGATGCTGCTGCTGCTGCTGCTGATGATGATCCTGCTAGTGCTGCTGGTGCTGGTGCTGTGGAGGACCAGCCCCTACAACCTCGAAGCCCCTCTGATGAGGGCCTATATGGCCCTGCCAGAGGGAGGAAGAGGCAGATGCATGATAGGGAGAGGAGGCAATACTCCATTGAGGCGGAACACAAGGATGAGGTGCTGGAGTGGCTGAGAGAGAATGACTATCTGTGGCGGAAGGGACACAGGCTCTACAGGGACACCAAAAGGAAGCAGGCTGCTTGGAGAGAGAAGGTGGAGAGCCTGGGCTACACATCGGATGTGCTCCTCGGCTGGCAGTAGAACATCCACACCTGGTACGGGAAGCTGCACCTCAAGAAATCTGGCCAGGCCCCGGTCAAGCTGACCGACAGAGAGACCTACGTCATGGCCAGGTGCAGCTTCCTGGAGGGTGTGATCCGCCACTGAGGAGCAGCAGCAGCCCCTCTCATGACCCTCTCTCTCCAGCAGCCTGCTGAGAGCCAGTCCTCTTCCGGCCGAGAGTCAGCTCCTGTCTACAGGCAGGTTTCTGTGGAGCGTCCCATGGCGGAGAACCCGTGGACAGCTGTTTTAACCATGGTGGAGTGCATGGAGGACTCCCTGGTGCAGTGGGAGAAAAGAGACGGCACGTCCACCACAACCCTACCCGCATCCACCCCCAGCTCCACCTCTACAGAAAGGCAGAGAGCCAGACAGGAGGGGCAGAGCCACACTGTCCTGCTGGAGATCAGGGACACCATCCGAAGCAGCATAGATCTCCTCTCTCAGCTTGTCCACACTGACTCCTCATCCTCCAACCGCAAGCCCTTCCTCACCTATGTGAACCAGACCCTCACGGACATGGTGGAACCCCAGTACCAGGTGGTGAAGGACCGGATCACCGAGCTGCTTCACAACCCTCCAGACCCAGAGAACCTGCTCCCACCCAGTCCAGGTCTGCTCCTCCACCCCAGGTGATGTCGCTCCCATTCCAAGGCTTTCCACAGGCCCTCACCTACCAGGGCTACGGCTACCAGGAGGTCCAGCAGCACAGGCAGCAGCCCTTTCCAGTCCAGGCACAGAGTCATCGGACGACACTGTTGCCACCGGTTCCAATGATGCCACCGATGCCACCCACGACACTGATGCCATCAACGCCAGCGATGCCACCCACGCCACAGATGCCACCCATGCCAGTCCTCACCCAGCTGCAGACCAGACAGCCCCACTACACTGCTCCTTCCTCCACCCCACAGCCAAGCTCAGCCTCAGTACATCTGTCCTCGGTACTGGGGCTGACACCCCATGGCATGGAGGAAGGAGCTCTCAACATCACAGGGCTGAGCCAGCTGTCCGAAAGCTTCCTCAACACACCATCACCTGTTGTCCTCTCAGGGCCAGGCACCCCAGTAGGGCTTCAGACCAGCACTCCAGCACCAGCCACCTCCATAGCACCTGGACCCTTCACCCCTGAGACTGGGCACACCTCCGAGTGACTAAGAAGAGTGCCAGAGACTGGGTGGCTACCTGTTGACTTTATCTTTGCTTTGGACACTTGACTTGGGTCATTTTTCTTTTACAGCTTGTTATTAATAAAGTTTATCTTTGCTTCACACACTTGCTTCATTTATTTTTTTTAATAAAGTCTTGGTGGAAACTTTTAGAAATGGTTTAAGCCTTTGCATGCTTGTGGGATGGGTAAGGATAGCAGTGGGATGGGCAGGGATACCTTTGGGATGGGCAGGCATACCTTTGGAATGGGTAATAGCTGTGGGATGGGCAGGGATACCTTTGGGATGGGTTAAGATAGCTGTGGGAAGGGTTGAGATAGCTGTGGGGATAGATAAAGCTCCAGTGCAAGCATAGTGGGACTGTATGGTCCACCCTCCCAGGTGCCACACCTATGGCCCTTCATTATCAATACTAATGATCCACACTACACCCACACATGTCAACAAACACAACTCTTTATTAAATGCCCTGTTCATTGTAGGCCCACCCAACATACATGGCCCAATCTCATCCGTGTGATGAGACAGGCTGAAGGAAGCATCCATTAAGCATCTACCATCCTGTCTTGCCACTCCACTGCTCCAGCTGCGGAATTGCACCAGTGTTTCAGGACGTTGCGCTGCTTCTTCCCTTCACGTGAAGCTCTGTTGGGGCCTTGCACATCCTCAGTGTCGATCAGGTTTCACCCTTGCCTCCATTCCCCAGGCTCCATGTCTCCATTGCCTTGTTGGAGGTCCACGAGCCTATTCTGCAAGACTGGGTAGCGGGTGCGCATGAGATTGTGCAGGATGCAGCAAGCTTCCACGATGTTCCTCACGGTCTCTGGGCGAAGCTGCATGGTGGTGAGAAGTACCTAGAACCTGTTGGCCAGGATGCCCAAGGCATTCTCCACTACCGCCTTGCCCTGGACAGCCTGTAGTTGAAGATCCTCTCTTCACGGGGGAGGTGTCTTGAAGTGTAGAGCTTCATGAGGTAGGTTCTGAGGGAGAAGGCATCATCCCCCACGATGAAGTAGGGCACATCTAGCGTGTCGTTGGGCAGAGGTTCTGGATCTGGGAAGCCCATGATGAGGTTGCATTCCAGCCCCTCCTTGAGGTCACTGGCGTTGTATACCTGGGCATCTGAAGATGACCCGTTGCCTGAAGCATCGATGTACATGAATTTGTAGTCAGCATCGACCATGGCGAAGAGGACGAAGCTGAAGAAGCCCTTGTAGTTGAAATAAGTGGACCCCAACTTGGCTGGAGCTTTGCAGGCCACATGCTTCCCATCTATGGCTCCAACGGTGTGGGAGAAGTTCCACCTCTGATACCACTGCTCTGCAACTTTCTTCTATCCTTCTTCAGTGGAGGGGCACTGGAGGAGCTCCTCCAGGTATTCTTTGATGATGGCCTGCACCACTTCTCTGACCACAATGCTGATGGTGTTGTGTGGCACCCTCCAGCCGTACTGCATGCTCCTGTAGGTGGTCACTGAGGCCAGATGGCGCAGAGTCAGTGCCACCTTGAGCCCAGGGTCCAGGCTGGGGTGGAATTTGGTGCTCTGCTTAGTCAACCTGGGTGTCAGCCGCTGCACAACTTCGTCAAACATGGCTGGAGGCATCCTCATGAAGTTCTGGAATGCACGAGTGTCTTCGTTCCTGAGCTCCACCATAAGCTTGTTTTACAGTACATACTCTGCTCTTCTCCCGATCCATCTTCAGTCCCAGGCACTTCTTGGCTGCCTCCTTTTCTTCCCGTAGTAGAGTTCACAGAGCCTGTAGATGGCTTCACACTGTTGCAGAATGATGGTGGCAAGCAAAAGGAGTTAGTTACGATCCAAGGTGGACATGACTGGATGCTGTGGAAGAGCAAGAGGCAGATGAAGGCTGCAGAGGTCTGCACAGCTGGGCTGCTGGTCTGAAAGTGAGATCCAGGTGAGTTGCTCCCCCTTTTTATAGGCAATATAGGTTTTCCACTATGTGTCCCTTTGCATCCTCTAAGCATCCTCTAGACATCCTTAATATCCGAGATAGGTCCCCTCTGCAAATGTTTTTTCCATTTTAAATGCTTTTTTTGCGAGCTGCATGTGCTTTCATCCTTTCTCTGTCCATGCTACTAATGATGCGCGTCCGTTCCGCTTCCTCCCTGCATCCGTTTACCGCTGGAACGGATGCGAGTTGCGCGGATGCATAGCGGATGCCTAGCAGATATTGTGGATGGGTAATGGATGTAGAACGGATGTCCCCCATATGCCTAGAGGATGCAGAACGGACGCGTTTGATACATTTTCTGCTCAAAAGTTTTGAGCAGCTCAAAACCTTCTGAGCGGATGAAATGTCAATAGATGGATGCTGGACGGATCGAGAGGAAGCAAAACGGAGGCAGTGAGTACAGAACGGAAGCATCGCGTTAACCAACAAGTGGCAAGTGTTTTTCTCCATTTTACATCCTCTTTCCATCCGTTGGTGCAGTGTGACAGGGGCTTGAAATTTGGCTTTCTGCCATGCCAACCAGTGAACAGCAATTATCCAGTGGTTGTATTAACTACATTGTTTAAAACATGGTTACTACACATTATGGCTTCACCCCACAATGTTTCAGGTAAACCTGAATCAGATAACATAGTGTGACCCATAGCTTGTAATGTCTGCCCTCTTCATTCTACAAACGATTTATGTTGTGGTCTGTAAGGTGCAGAACGTTTATGCTCAACACCAGCCAATTTCAACATTGTTTGGAATCCTTTGTTAACAAACTCAGTCCCATTATCAATAACTAATTACTTTACTTTTCATTATTTTCTCAGCAAACCTAAGCCAATTAAAGAAATATTGGAATGTTTCTGTTAGGGATAACATTGTTTACCCTAACTGGTTTAGGTGAAATAATAACTATGAATCATAGTTAGTGTATGCAGCTTTAACTGTGAAATAGCAATTGTGGGAGTGGTTATGAAAACCATATAAAAGTAGCAAGACTACAGCTTGCTCTCTCTCTCTCTGGCTTTGATGATCCCTGATTACTGCTTGGAATCAAGACTGCATTGCTCGAACGGGAGAGACAACAAAGGACTGATTTTTATGTGAACTGACATAGGATATTCTACATGGACTTTGCTAACTGAATACCCCTGAATGGACTGACGACATGGTAAATGAATATTGGACTGTTATTTGACTATGCTATTAACTTATAATGGAATAAAATATATTCTTGATAGCACAAGCGTATCTGTTATTTTTACTGTATGTTAATAAACATACAAGCTTAGCTCACTCATTTATCTGTGTGCCTATCTGACTAGCGCTGCACATTCTGTTTAGCTTGTCTACCTAACCCTGGTTGGGGAACCCAGGCTTAACACTGGTTATGGGCCCAGAGGCTGCAAAGTCAGTTTAACTAGGTTAAACAGATTTATGTATAAAGTGAGAGTTTGTATTGTTATACATTACAGTAAACAGACAGCTGTGTTTTATTAATTATAT
>BLBF01000021.1:34000430-34011281 GCA_015471245.1 Laticauda colubrina | reverse complement strand
TGTATCCTGCTAAGGATCAGGAGAATTGGCAAAAGGCAATGGAAAAAGAACTAAATTCATTAAAGGTAATGAAAGTGTATGAAGATGCCAAATTACCTCCAGGAGAAAAATCCATTGGGTGCAAATGGATATTTAAAGTAAAAACTGGAAATGATGGGACTGTTACCCATAAAGCTAGGTTAGAAGCTCAAGGATTTAATCAAACTGCATCTGATTATGATGAAATTTTTGCACCAAGCCTTAAAGCAACATCTTTAAGAGCAGCATTAGTGTGGGCAGCTAAGAAAAACTATGTCATTAACCATTTAGATGTAGAAACTGCTTATCTGCATGCACCATTGCAGCACACTATATATTTAAGAAAACCAATTGGTATAAAAGACAATAAAGTAAATAGTAATGATTGTTGGAAACTCAAAAAGAGTCTTTACGGGTTGAAACAATCTGGGTTTGAGTGGAACCAATATATTGTGAAAGAGTTAAACAATATAGGTTTTAAATCTGGTTTAGCAGATCCGTGTGTGTTTAAAAGAGAAAATAATGGAACGGTGTCATTATTGTTATTATTTACAGATGATATTGCTTTGATAACTAAGACTAATAATGAAGCTAATGAGATTATATCATTATTAGCCAAAAAGATAAAATTAAAGCATTTAGGTGAAATTAAAAGGTATCTAGGATTGACAATTAATAAAACAAATAATGGTTTTAAGATATCTGAAGAAGATAAAATTTGCCAATTAATTAAAACGTTTAAAATGGAACTTTGTAAACTGGCAAAGACTCCAATGAGCCAGGAAGTTTGCCAAACTAATGATCAAAGTCCCAAATTTGATAAGTCCATATATCAATCTTTGATTGGTAGCTTATCATATATAAGCAATTGGTCAAGGCCAGATATAGCTTATAGTGTAAATCAGCTGGCACGTTTTAATTCAGATCCAAAACAATGTCATTGGCAATCCTTAAAAAGAATATTAAGATATCTTAAAGGAACAATGAACCATGCATTGTATATAGAACCAAAGGGTGATTTGAGTCTTAGTGCCTATGCAGATGCAAGTTTTGCAACTGATATAAACACTAGAAAATCAACATCTGGGATGGCTATATTATTTGGTAAGACACTAATAGGGTGGAGGTCAATCAGACAACAGCATATTAGCTTGTCCACGATGGAAGCGGAATTTTCATGTCTGTCATTATTATGCACTGACTTGATTTTCTACAAACAGTTATTATTAGACATGGGTATAACTGTAAAAGATTCCATTGTTGTGTACGAGGATAACCAAGCAGCTATAAAGTTAGCTACTAGTATTGCTGTAAAAACTAGATCAAAACATACTGATTTAAGATATTTAAATGTTAGAGAATCAGTGAAGAATGGACTAATTAAATTGGAATACTGCATGACAGAAGAAAACATTGCAGACCAATTTACAAAAGCTCAAGGAGCAATTAAGTTTAAAGAGAGTTGTAAAAAATATAATTTAAAGATGTAAATGATTCATAGTTATTATTTAACCTAAAAGGGGAGAATGTTAGGGATAACATTGATTACCCTAACTGGTTTAGGTGAAATAATAACTATGAATCATAGTTGTGTATGTTAAAGTGTCTGCAGCTTTAACTGTGGGATAGTAATTAAGGGAGTGGTTATGAAAAACACTTTAAAAGTAGCAAGACTACAGCTTGCTCACTCTGGCTTTGATGATCCCTGATTACTGCTTGGAATCAAGACTGCATTGCTTGAACGGGAGAGACAACAAAGGACTGATTTGTAAGTGAACTGACATAGGATATTCTACATGGACTTTGCTGACTGAATATCCCTGAATGGACTGACTACTTGATACATGACTATTGGACTGATATTTGACTATGCCATGAATTTATAATGGAATAAACTATATTCTTGATAGCACAAGCGTATCTGTTATTTTTACTGTATGTTAATAAACATACAAGCTTAGCTCACTCATTTATCTGTGTGCCTATCTGACTAACACTGCACATTCTGTTTAGCTTGTCTCCCTAACCCTGGTTGGGGAACCCAGGCTTAACACTGTGCATTCACACTAACTCTCAATTATCTGAGCCTGGTATGGCCTGGGTCCAGAACCAGTGTTGAGGTAATTCCCCGTTTGGAGAATGAGCGCATACAGGGAGACGTATTTTTGAGAAGTGTTTGAAAAATACACACACAGTACACAGTGCAGTAAATGTAGGTTTTTACTTCCAGAAAGGTTTAAGCAAAGTCCAAAATAGGCAGTCCAAAGTCATTCACAAGTAAATCAGTCAGTTTTCAATCCAGGGATAATCCAGTAACAAAGTCCAGTGTCAAAAACAGTTCAGTAACAGACTTACATTAAATCCAGTAAAATCAGTCAATTAGGAAAAATGGAGCAATGGCAATACCTTCCAACAGAAGGAAACAAAGATACACTCACACTCTCTTCTAAGACTAAGACTAAGACAATCCAGGTTTCTGGCTCCATCTTATGGCCATCTCAGAAACCACACCCAATTGCATGCTCTTGCATTCCCTTAAAGAGACAGTATTAAAATGTCTATCCTGGTTTATATATTTCTAACCCAAATACCTTAGGAGACTCATATTCCTAACAAGCCCAACCTACCCAAAAAATACTGTCAAAAAGAAACAGAAATACAAATTAAAATAAGCAAGAAAATGGTAAGAGAACATCTAACTGACCTTCATCTTCATCATCTTTTAATGACCCTATAATCCCATGTGGGGTGGAGTCTGGGCAACTGTTGGAACTGTGTGACTACTGACCGGATGCCCTTCCTATCACCAATGCAGAATTATATTCAGCAGATATATTCTCATCATGCCCAGAAAGAGAAATATCTGCCTATACCTAGGATCGCACTCACAACCTCCTTATTGTGAGGTGAAAACTTCACCTCTAGGCCATCACACCACTCTGAACACCTAACTGACCTTGATGAATATAAATCACAGGAATATGACAAATTACATCCCAGAGTTCTGAAGGAGCTGGCAGATATTATCTCAGAACCATTGTACCATATCTTTCAAAAATCCTGGAGTGCTGGGGAAGTACCTGAGGATTGGAAAAGAGCTGATGTGGTTCCCATCTTCAAAAAAGGGGGAAAAAAACCACACACAGGGAACTACAGACCAAATTTGCAGATGCACTAAACTGGCAGAAATAGCCAACACTCTAGAAGCAGGAGTGGGATTCAAAAATCTCAGCAACTGGTTCGCTGCCTGGTTGCTGGGTGGGCATGGCCATGGTGTGTGTGTGGCCTACCAGAACTTCTGGTTCAACCATTTTTCTCTTTCCCCAGGGGCTGGAGGCTTCCTTCAGGCCTCTGGGAAGGCAAAAACTTTCCCGGGCTCCAGAGGCCCACCAGAACCCAAAAACTGGCCCATTTCAGGACTTCTGGAACTTCCAGTTTGTCCATTTTTCACCTTCCTCAAGCCTCTGGGAGGACAAAAATGGCCTTCCCCAGGCTGTGGAGGGATTCCAAAAGCTCAAAAATCCTGTTTCTGGACTTCCAGAACTTCTGGGAGGGCCATTTTTCATCTTTCCCATAATCTAGAGACTTCCCTCAGGCCTCTGGAAGGGCAAAAATGGCCTTCCCTGGGCTCCAGAGAGCCTCCGGCAGGCCCATTTCTGGAACTTCCAGTTTGGTTGTTTTTTGCTTTTTCCAGAGTCCAGAGGCTTTCCTTTGGCCTCTGGGAGGGCGAAAATGGCCTCCCCCAGGCTGCAGAGGACTTCCAAAAGCTGAAAAGAGGCCTGTTTCTGGACTTCCGGAAATTCTGGTTCTGCCTGTTTGTCGCTCTCCCAAAGCCTCCATGTGGACCCTGCACTTACCTGCATCCAAAATGGGCCACATGGAGACTCCTGGGAGGGGAGGGGTGGGGCCAGCTGATTGGTTCAACTACCGGTTTTGTGAACGAGATGTAAATTTAACATCTGGTTTGCCCAAACCTGTCTGACCCAGTAGAATCCCACCCTGCCCAGAAGACAAGTTCAGGATCCAAAAAGAGCTGGACAAACTTGAACAATGGGCCCTATCCAACAAAATGAATTTCAATGTGGAAAAAAGCAAAGTTTTACATTTAGGCAGGAAAAATCAAAGGTATAAATACAAATTAGGTGAGACCTGGCTCAACAAAAATAAATGTGAGACCAGCCTTGGAGTCCTAGTGGCTGATCACTTGAATATGAGCCAGCAGTATGCAGCACCAGCCAAAAAAGCTAATACAATCCTGGGCTGTATAAACAGAAGCATAGAATCAAACTCATATAAAGTACTCATACCACTTTATAAAAGTAAGACTACACCTGGAATATTGCAAAAGTTTTGGTCACTATATTACAAAAAAGACTTTGGAAAAAGTTCAGAGAAGAGGAACTAAAATGATCAAAAAGGCCTGGAGATTAAAACATAAAAAGAACAGCTGCAGGATTTGGGTTTAGCTAATCTAAAGAAAAGAAGGACTGAGGGGACATGAGAGCAGTTTTGCTGTCTTTCTAATTTTCTGGCTGAACATAGAGACAGTTTGTTAAACACTACAAAGGCTTCCATATAAAGTTTCTTATTAGGCATCCTCAAGGTATAAATCACAGTTATGTTGAGATTTATCAAATGTCTAATCTTTGCATTGTTGTCTTCATAGTGTGAAAAGATGGTTATTTTCATCCCATAACGATACAGCAAGGAAAGTTCCAGCATAATGCTGGGTCCCGGCAAGAGTGAACAAAGGCTCCCCCCAATCCAACTGGAGGTCAATTCAGTGACCAATCAGGATTACAGATGTGACCACATGACATGAACTACATCTCCCATGAGGCATTAACTACATTTCCCATGAAGCATTCCCTAAGGGGACAGCTCTCAATTCCCAACTAACTATATACTGTCTAACCATCACACCAGCACACTCCCCGCCTGGAATTATAAATTCCACTACCAACTAATTATCAACAAAAGTAAACAACTAAAGTAAACAGTAAATAGTAACATAGCATCAAACAATGCAATGAGGTAGATACAAAGCATGCAAAGCTTTGTTCAATCTTCTAGTTCAGCAGTAGCTTTCCTCCCCATCATGCGTTGTGCAGTGCTCACCCCAGCTCCGGGTGTGACTCTGTGGCACGCTGAGACTCCTTGGTCAAAGGAGGGATAGGAGTTGTCTGCTATGGTGGCTCAGAGTCTAGATGCAGAGCGACTGGGTGCTTGTTGCTGTTGCATAAATAGCATTGCACCTTAAGCCCATGTCACACAGCATCAACGGATGGAAAGAGGTTGTAAAACGGAGAGAAACACTTGCCATCTGTTGGTTAACGCGATGCATCTGTTCTGTACTCACTGCATCCGTTTTTCATACTCTCTATCTGTCCAGCATCCGTCCACTGAGATTTCATCTGCTCAAAAAGTTTTGAGCTGCACAAAACTTTTTGAGTGATAAAATATCCTGTTATACAGCCGCTACATCTGTTATACATCTGCTACGCATGCGGGGAACATCCGATATACGTCCGTCGTCATCCGTTACGCATCCGCTATATCCACTAGGCATCCGATGCGCATCCGTGCAACTCACATCCGCTCCAGTGGAAAACGGACACAGGGAGGAAGCAAAACGGACGCGGAATGGACACGCAGCGTTAGTAGCACAGATGTAGAAAGGATGAAAGCGGATGCAGCTCACATATAAAGCATTAAAACGGAAAAACGTTCGTATAGGGGACATATCTCGGATATTTAGGATGTCTGCAGGATGTCTAGAGGATGCAAAAGGACACCTAGCAGAAAACCTATATTTCTTATAAAAAGGGGGAGAAATCACCTGGATCTCACTTTCAGTCCAGCAGCCCTGCTGTGCAGACCTCTTCAGCCTTGCTCTTGCTCTTCCACAGCATCCAGTCATCTCCACCATGGATCATTGCACACTCCTTTTGGTAGCCGCCATCGTTCTACAACAGTGCGAAGCCCTCTACAGGCTCTTTCACCTATTCTATGGGAAGAAAAGGAGGCGTCCAAGAAGTGTCTGGGTCTGAAGATGGATCGCGAGAAGAGCCGAGTACGGACTGTACAACAAGCTGATGGTGGAGCTGAGGAACGAAGACACTTGTGCATTCCAGAACTTCATGAAGATGCCGCCAGCCATGTTTGATGAAATTCTGGAGCGTCTGGGACCAAGGTTGACCAAGGCAAACACCAACTTCCATCCCAGCCTGGACCCTGGACTGAAGGTGGCACTGACTCTGCACCACCTGGCCTCAGGGACCACCTACAGGAGCATGCAGTACGCCTGGAGAGTGCCACACAACACCATCAGCATTGTGGTCAGAGAAGTGGTGCAGGCCATCATCGAAGAATACCTGGAGGAGCTCCTCCAGTGCCCCTCCACTGAAGAAGGTTGGAAGAAAGTTGCAGAGCAATGGTATCAGAAGTGGAACTTCCCCCACACCGTTGGAGCCATAGATGGGAAGCACGTGGCCTGCAAAGCTCCAGCCAAGTCAGGGTCCACTTATCACAACTCCAAGGGCTTCTTCAGCATCATCCTCTTCACCATGGTCGATGCTGACTACAAGTTCATGTACATCGATGCTTCAGGCAACGGGTCATCTTCAGATGCCCAGGTATACTATGCCAGTCACCTCAAGGAGGGGCTGGAACGCAACCTCATCATGGGCTTCCCAGATCCAGAACCCCTGCCCAACGACACACAAGATGTGCCCTACTTCATCATGGGGGATGACGCCTTCTCCCTCAGAACCTACCTCATGAAGCCCTACACTTCCAGATGTCTCACCTGTGAAGAGAGGATCTTCAACTACAGGCTGTCCAGGGCAAGGCGGGTGGTGGAGAACGGCCTTGGCATCCTGGCCAACAGGTTCCAGGTACTTCTCACCATCATGCAGCATCGCCCACAGACCGTGAGGAACATCGTGGAAGCTTGCTGCATCCTGCACAATCTCATGAGCACCCGCTACCCAGTGTTGCAGAACAGGCTCGTGGACCACCAACAAGACAATGGGGACATGGAGCCTGGTGAATGGAGGCAAGGACGAAACCTGATAGATACTGTGGATGTGCAAGGCCCCAACAGAGCTTCACGTGAAGGGAAGAAGCAGCGCAACCTCCTGAAACACTGGTGCAACTCCCCAGCTGGATCAGTGAAGTGGCAAGACAGGATGGTAGATACTTAATGGATGCTTCCTTCAGCCTGTCTCATCACACGGATGAGATTGTGCCATGTATGTTGAGTGGCCCTACAATGAACAGGGCATTTAATAAAGAGTTGTGTTTATGTTGAAATGTGTTGATAAATGATTAAATTGTTATTGATAATAAAGGGCCATAGGTGTGGCACCTAGAAGGGTGGACCATAGAGTCCCACTATGATTGCACTGGAGGTTTATCTATCCCACTGCTATCTTTACCCATCCCAAAGGTATCCCTGTTCATCCCAAAGGTATCCCTGTTCATCCCAAAGGTATCCCTGCCCATCCCACTGCTATCCTTACCCAACCCACAGCTATTACCCATCCCACAGGTATCCCTGCCCGTCCCACTGCTATCCTTACCTATCCCACAAGCATGGAAAGGCTTAAACCATTTCTAAAAGTTTCCACCAAGACTTTATTTACTAAAAAACTGAACCAAGTGTGTGAAGCAAAGATAAACTTTCTTAATAACAAACTGTAAAGGCAAAATGACCCAAGTAAAATGTCCCAAGCAAAGATAAAGTCAACAGGTAGCAACCCAGTCTCTGGCACTCTTCTCAGTCACTCTGAGGCATGCCCATCGTCTCAGGGGTGAAGGGTCCAGGTGCTGTGGAGGTGGCTGCTGCTGGAGTGCTGGTCTGAGGCGCCATTGGGGTGCCTGGCCCTGAGAGGACAACAGGGGATGGTGTGTGGAGGAAGCTCTCAGAGAGCTGGCTCAGTCCTGTGATGTTGAGAGCCCCTTCCTCCATGACATGGGGTGTCAGTCCCAAGACTGATGACAGATGTTCTGAGGCTGGGCTTGGCTGTGCGGTGGAGAAAGGAGGAGTGTAGTGGGGCTGTCTGGTCTGCAGGTGAGCGAGGTGAGGCGTTGGTGGCATCTGTGGCATCTGTGGCATCGGTGGCGTCGGTGGCATCGGTGGCATTGGTGGCATCGGTGGCATTGGTGGCATCAGTGGCATCGGTGGCATACGATGAACCTGTGCCTGGACTGGGAAGGGCTGCCTGTGCTGCTGGAACTCCTGGTAGCCGTAGCCTTGGTAGGTGAGGGCCTGTGGAAAGCCTTGGAAGGGCTGTGACATCACCTGGGGTGGAGGAGCAGACCTGGACTGGGTCGGAGCAGGTACAGCTGGGCCTGGAAGGTTGTGCAGAAGACCTGTGATCCTCTCCTTGATCACCTGGTACTGGGATTCGGACATGTCCATGAGGGTCTGGTTGACGTAGGTGAGGAAGGGCTTGTGGTTTGAGGATGGTATGTCAGTGTGTACCAGCTGAGAGAGGAGATCTACGCTGCTTTTGATGGTGTCCCTGATCTCCAGCAGGACAGTGTGGCTCTGTCCCTCCGGTCTGCCTCTCTGTCTGCTTTCTGTGGAGGTGGAACTGGGGGTGGGTGTGGGTTGGTCTCTGGGGTCAGCGCTCTCTCCTTGCTCCAACTGCGTCAGGGGGTTCTCCACGCGCTCCACAACGGGGAGTGCAGCTGTCGGGGGGGTCTCCATCGTGGGGTGCTCCACAGATACCTGTCTGGACACAGGAGCTGACTCTTGGCCAGAAGAGGACTGGCTCTCTGTGGGCTGCCTGAGAGAGAGGGTTGACAGAGGGGCTGCTCCTCGGTGGCGGACCTCACCCTCCAAAAAGCTGCACTTGGCCATCACGTAGGTCTCCCGGTCGGTGAGCTTGACCGCGGCCTGGCCAGATTTCTTGAGGTGCAGCTTCCCGTACCAGGTGTGCTTGCGCTTCCACCACCTGAGGAGGACCTCCAAAGTGTCACCCAGGCTCTCCGCCTTCTTTCTCCAAGCCGCCTGCTTCCGCTTGGTGTCTTGATAGAGCCTGTGTCCCTTCCGCCAGAGATACTCATTCTCCCTCAGCCATTCGAGCACCTCATCCTCATGTTCCTCTTCGATGGAGTACTGTCTCCTCTCCCTATCGTTTGATTGCCTCTTCCTCCCTCTGGCAGGGCCTTCTGGGCCCTCATCAGAAGGGCTTTGAGGTTCTAGGGGCTGGTCCAGCATACCACCAGCAACAGCAACAACAGCAGGACCAGCAGCACCAGCAGGACCAGCAGCACCAGCAGGACCAGCAGCACCAGGAGCACCAGCAGGACCAGCAGCACCAGCAGCACCAGGAGCATCAGGAGCACCAGCAGGACCAGGAGCAGCACCAGTAGAGTAAGCACCAGCAGAAGCACCAGCACCAGGAGCAGCACCAGCAGAGTAAGCACCAGCAGAAGCACAAGCACCAGGAGCAGCACCAGCAGAAGCACCAGCACCAGCAGAGTCAACCCCCAGCAGCAGAAACCCCAGCAGAAGCAGAGTCAGGGCCAGGGGGTGGGAGGGTGGCCCTGTCCTTCTTGCCAGGGCTGGCAAGAGTAGGCACAGGCTTCCTCTTCTTCCCCATGGTTGTTGGCTGGAGATGTGTCTGGCAGCAGGTCTTTCCTCTGAATGGTGACCTGCTTGTGAGCTGCATCCTTTTATATCCGCGGGGCTGATGCAATGTATCCTCCCTGCATGTGGAGTGAACGCTTTGCATCTGCTAGGCATCCACTAGGCATCCGCTAGGCATCCGTGATGCATCCGCTGTATCCGCTCGACATCCGCTTTGCATCCGCTCCTTCCTCTGCAGGTCCGCTTCACTGTGCTCCCCCGGAAGCCCTGCAAAAGTGCCATCTGCTTCCATCCGCTTCCATCTGCTAGGCTTCTGTGGAGCATCCGCTTAACATCCTCGCTTCGTCCTCTCCCCGTCCGTTCCTTTCCGTTGTTGTCCGCTCTGTTTATGCAAATTTGGGGCACTTTTGAGAGTGGATAACAACGGATGGAACATTTTCTCGTCCGCTGTGTCCTTTTTACATACTTTTTGCATCCGTCGGCCGATGT
Source organism: Laticauda colubrina (assembly GCA_015471245.1). Taxonomy (NCBI): domain Eukaryota; kingdom Metazoa; phylum Chordata; class Lepidosauria; order Squamata; family Elapidae; genus Laticauda; species Laticauda colubrina. The sequence continues at coordinate 34,001,173 of BLBF01000021.1, read as the reverse complement.
GACAGGGCCTTTAGCTGTGCAGTCTTTGGCCATGTGTTCCATAGACTTGCAACACTTGTAGCAGAGTTTGTACTCCCTAATCAAAGCTTTCCTTTGATATAGGGGTTTCTTTCCAAATACTTTGCACCTGTTCAGCAGTTTGTGCCAGACCCGTAGATGGTGCAGAGTTCCTGCTAGCTCCTTTGTCAGTTGGTGAACTATCAGCTCTGAGTCGGGGGTCCGGAGGTCATTGCACATTGTTGGCCCAGAAATTCTTTGAGAAGGGCAAAGGGAGGTTCTTTGTTTTGACCATTGGCCCTGAATGCCTCAGTCAACTGGATCCATTGTTCAATTAACAGCTACGGTAATTTTCAAATGATTTTGCTTTGCATTTCAAACTGGTTAAGACAAGCGAGTCCCAGCAAATCGGGATCCTTTTGTGCTGCTCTCAGCTGTTTAAGTATGTTAGAGAATTCCCTGAGCTGCCTCGGTTCATTGAGACTGATTTTAGGGAAGCTGTTGAAGCGATCCAAGAGTGAGGATTCCACCTCTGTGGGAGTGCCATACTCCTTGTCAAGTCTCTTCCATGTTAACCGAAGGGCATTGTCTGGGTCTCTTATGTGGGCTCTGTAAATGTCCTTCACTGCTTCTGCAGACCGCAGCCCCAATCTCAAATATCAAATAATATAAATAAATATAAGAAATAAATATAAGAAATAAATATAAGAAATAAATATAAGAAATAAATATAAGAAATAAATATA
>BLBF01000021.1:33967645-34000420 GCA_015471245.1 Laticauda colubrina | reverse complement strand
TAAATATAAGAAATAAATATAAGAAATAAATATAAGAAATAAATATATATAAATATAAATAAAAAATATCAAATGTATGAGTACTTTGTTAGGCTGCAGGAGTGCGGCCTGAACGATGCACATGAAGATACTCTTCCATAGTAGATATCCTTTGCCTGGCTTGTCAGAGAATTTGTACACACCATTAGCAACCAAATCTAGCTTTCTTCTCCTTAGTGCCAATTTTCTCCAGAGTGCTGGATCATCCATTGAGGTTGCATGGGGGTTGTAGGTAAGGTGCATTGGTGTGGTGAGGTCTCCCTTTGGATTCTCATAGACTTGGTCCGGGTTGTGTCTCAGCAATGGCCCCTCGTCTTCTTCCCTGTACTTCCTGAGGAGGTTGTCCTGCCATGCCATATGCAATGTTTGTGCTTCATGCTGCTGGACAAGCCAACCACGTTCATCTTGTATCTCTGAGCTCAAATTGTTTTGAGGTTGTGGCAGGAACTCCATTGATCTTGGGTTGAGCTGGGGAGTTGCTGCTTGATGTATGTCTCCTTGCTGAGAAATATTCATTGTTATCGGTGGGCTGATTTGCTTGCCCTGTAAGTCTTGAGACATTGGGGTAGGTTTTCTGTTTTCGGGGATAGAGTCTCGAGTTTTAGGCCTTACATCAATTTTTTAACTAGTGTTTAGATCCTGTGGTTGATATTCTCCCCCTTGATCCCCTGGTTTTGGGAGAATGCTAACTAACTGTGCCAGTTCCACCTGCTCGTGCCGTAGCAAGTACTGCTCATCCACATAGGCCTTGACACGTTTATCTGGGCTCTCTCTCTCCAACTTTCCAAGATTGAAGTTGAGGGAAGCTTTGTCGGCCACCTTCTGCAATGCTGCAGCTTGTGCTGTCTTTGTTGCCGTCTCCCATTGCCGTTCGAGCAACTCCAATTTGGCCTGAGCTTTGGCCAATTCTGCTTATTGGCTGGCCATTTCTGCCTGTTAGTTGGCCTGAGCTTTGGCCTTTTTTCTTGCTTGAGCTGCTACTGCCTCCTTCTGCCATGTCACCTCCTCTGTTGCATATAGAGCTGCTTCGCTACTGCAGCTTTGATTTGAGCTTCAGCAGCTTGTTCGGCGTAACTTGCTGCTCATGAGGCCTTAAATGTGTTGCTGTGATGGGAGGATGCTCTGGAAGGATGGGAAGAGCTAGCAGCAGATAATTGCTGTGAGACACTGGAACCTGCTCGAGATCTAGTTGGCTTAGGATGGAGGGAGGAGGCTTTCTTAGAATAGTGGGCGGAAGCTATGCATGATCAAGGGGCAATGTCAGATGTGGCCCTCTCCCTTGACATTTCTTCCAGCTGTAGCACATCATGGAGCGCTGCCTGGAGGGAGTCTTTGCCGCTCTGAATGTAGTCTCACATTCCTTGTTTAACTCCTTGAAGCATTGTATGTGCTCTTGGAGCATTGAATCACCCAGCCTCAGTGTCAGCCTTCAAAATTTCCTTCCTTTGCTTTGCATCTTTTGGCTGCCATAAATAATGAGGGGAGGAGTGGGGACATAGTTATGGGAAGCGAGCTGGAGGTTTTACAAAAAAGAACTGTATAAGTTGGGGGGGGGCAGTTTCTTGCTTATGTTTCTTTCCTATGCTATGTGCAAGCGCTGCTCTTTATCAAAATATGTCAAGGTCAACACACAGAGGCCTCATCACCACCCACATGCCCACATGACGTGATATACAACTTTTTATTGGATGGATAGTTTGAACTATTGTGGGTGGGAACGTTGCCATCACTTTGTATATGTGATTAATGCACTCATTTTCTCAGATTCAGAATTCCTTTGATGCTACCACTTGATTTCCAGTAAAAAATATCTTTTCTCTAATTAATGGAGTCTAAGTATTTCTTTCTTGGATTTTGAATAGAGCACCAGCTGACATTATTCTGAATCTCAGTTTAGAAGTCCACCAGGAGAATTAATAAATTTCTTCTCAGGGGGTCTGAACACAATGTCTAATCCAGCCAGCGACCAAGAAGACCTGGGAGTGACTGGAGGACCAGCTTCCCTGCTGTTAGAGGAGGCAGGGTAAGCTGAGTTGTTAGCAGAACTACATCTTGATGAAAAACCAGTTGTAAAGCCCAATGGTCTCTGGGAGTCGGTTGGAAGAATCCGGAGGAAAAGCCCCCTCCAGCATGATGCTGGGCTCCAGGTAGGAATGAACAAAGGTTCACCCCAACCCAACTAGAGGTCAATTTAGTGAACAATCAGGATTACAGATGTGACCACATAACATGAACTACATCTCCCATGAGGCATTAACTACATTTCCCATGAAGCATTCCCTTAAGGGGACAGCTCTCAATTCCCAACGAACTATATATACTGTTTAACCAGCACAGCAGTATTCCAGTATTTAAGGGGCTGCCACAAAGAAGAGGGGGTCAAATTATTCTCCAAAGCACCAGAGGGCAGGATAAGAAACAATGGTTGGAAGCTAATCAAAGAGAGAAGCAACATGGAATTAAAAATAAAGTTCTAACAGTGAGGACAATTAGCCAGTGGAACAGCTTGCCTGCAGAAATTGTGGGCGCTCCATCATTGGATGTTTTTAAGAAGAGTATAGACCATGGGTGTCAAACTTGCATAGTCACGGCAGCATCACATGATATATCATGACTTTTTCCCCTTTTGCTAAACCGGGCATGGGCATGACCAGCATATGACACATCCAGCCTAAGGGCCACAAGTTTGACATCCCTGGTTTAGTTACTAATCTAAAATGGTATAGGTTCTCCTGCTTGACCATGGGTCTCAATTAGAAGACCTCCAAGGTCCTTTCCAGCTCATTCTATTCTATTTTTCCCTCCGCCCTCCCTCATATAAAGCAACTAGTACTACATGTCTTATTCACTCTTTGCTTAGATATTTTGTTTGTTTGTTTTAAACTTATGTCAAGTACCCCAATCCAGAAATTAAATGGAATTTGCTTCTGTTACCAGGATGCTTGGTAGAGCTGATCCAGGACAAGGCCAAACCTTTGTGTGGAATTATTGAGTGCAATATGGCAAGATTGGCCCCACTAATTGTGGCACAGTAGATCTCCTCTGAATGGGGCTATTAAGGGAGTTTTCATGGAAGGGAGGATGGATGGGAAATGTGTCATCTGCTTTTGGGTGGCAGCAGAGGTAAACTAGGTGAGCAGTCTGGATTAAGTGCAACCAACTTCAGCCACCCACACAGCACAAAGCAGCCTCTGGGTTAATCAAACAGGATGAAGTGAGATTATTATCATGTCACAGAAAATCACGTGGGCATTTGCAGAGCTGAGGGAGCAGGAGAGGAAACCAGTCACAGAGATGATGAAGGAGGGCTAGGTTGAAGACGAAAGGCGGCTGGAAGCCAAGGTACTTAGGGAAAGAGGGTTGTGCTATAGCAAGGGGAGAATCTGGGTCCTGGATAAAAGCTAAGCCCTGAAATACTAAAAACAAAGAATATTTCCATACTCCTTCTGATAATTACACAAGGCCTCGCAATGATGGTAGTGGTGGCAGTGATGGTGGTGTTGGGAAATAAGAGCATGCGGGTACAAAGGAAGTGTGTGTGGGGGGGTTAAGCATGAGCCCAAGGGGAAAATTCTTAGCTTTATTGTTGCCATGCCTCTTGTCTGTCTTTGTGTTATCAGAGTCTTGATTTCTGCACATAATCTACTGCTGGGGCTGCAAGATACTTTCCATTCCTCTCTATTCAGCAAGGTCCTGTGGCTCCCTAATTTATCAAGTAGCACAAGATCAGTCTAAGAATCCCTACATAAAGATGCTCTAGAGAAATCTGCTCTGTAGGCATATTGCCCTTTCAAGCCAAATTTCCCTTTCTTTGTTCAAAAGAACCCGTTCCAGAGAAAACATATTCTCATTCTCTTTCTGCTCTAAAATTTAGCTCGACCAAGGCTGGACTATTACTAACACACACACACACACACACACACACACACACACACACACATAACCTAGAGATGTGGAATGAGCTATATAGCAGAAAACCATCACTTCCTTTGTCAGAACAGCAGGAAATGAAATGTTGCGGCCCACAACTCTCCTCAGCATTCCCCATAGCAACGTCCCTTCTGAGCAGCTTGTACTTTTCAAGGAGGCTTAGTCATGTAACTTCACAGTGTGCAAGGGACATGTTCAAACAGATACTATGGATTGGGGAAGAGCTGATTGATAAAGATGCAAGCGTTGCCATGCTTTACCTACCATGGACTCCACTGGGTTTCCAAAAAGGGCAGGCTGAGTTTTCTTGTGATGATCTCAAGTAGGTGGACTCCAAGGCTATCTCACATCAAGGGCCTGAAAGATTGGCCTGCAAGGCATAACCAGAAGTTCTGCAGTGCAAGCTCTTTCATCACAGGAAGTGTCTGAGTTAGCAAACAGCAACGCAGGATTCAGTGAAGCTGCCAGTGTAGTTTTATTTCCTGCCATGGCAGCACAAAAGTCTTCTTTGCAAAAAGTGAGCAGTAGCAACCCTGCACCTCAGAGTGAGAAGGGTAGAGTGGCACTGTATTTACCTGTCCTTAACAAGGACTATTCATTGACAGAAACTCCCTTCTTCTAAGGGCTTGAAGTGGAAAGTATTTGAATATTTCCATTGTCTATGCAGACTGGTATCTGTTTGCTTCTGGCTGCTCAGGATGGGGGTGGGGGAATCCAGATTTTGGAGAAATGGCCAAGTTAGAAGACATAATTTTCGTTCAGAAGTATGAATGTAGGGCTACCTTGACTATGGCAATGGAGGCTCTAGTGCTACTGCTTTTGTGAAATGGCTCCTCTCTTTTGGTTTTTTTTGGTTTAACAGATGGCGGCTCAGTCTGAAACAGACGGCTCAACTTTACTTAAGGCCTACCTTTGGCAAACAGTACTGCCAATTGGGGAGAAGGTGCCAGAACTGGGACCAGAAAGCAGCAGAGGCAGGCACAAGATAAAGAAATGGAAGCGAATGCAAAGCCAGCCTGAGAGTGAAGTCCCTGAGCCTGACCATGATGATCTCCCACCATTGGTTTTCCAAGACAACAGAGTGATCACCAAGAGATCTATCTTCCAGAGGGCTTTCTCTCTGCCAGGCAGGATCAGCAAGGCCCAAGAGAGAAGCAGTAAGCTTAGCATGAGGAAGTACCTGCGTTCCATGTCTCATTGGAAGAACCAAGAGGGCCCCTCTCAAACAGTGTGGGAGACCAAGGAAACAAGCAAAGGTAAGGGAGGCTGTATTATCCTGTGATGGATCCAGATGGACTTCTGCATAGCTTGGGATTGGAGAGAAGAAGCCAATGCAGAGCAATAGTTAGTAAAATTAGGCCACAGTCCAAGGCCAGATGTACACTTTCTGCTTTCCTCATCATCAGTACCTGCCAGCCACCATTTTCTGACTGCAGGAAAAAACAGCAATGTCCTCTGTTCATTGCCATGTTTTTTGTAAATGCAGTCCCCATCTGTTCTCTGAAGCTCAGCTTTGAAAGTTCTGTCTTCTGTCCTAAGCATCTTAAACAGTTGGTTCCCGGGGTGGGCTTCAGCCGGCTCATACTGGTTCAGGCATACAAGATGTTAATTTACATCCGGTTTGGTGAACCAGTAGTTCCGATGACTGGTTGGCCCTGCCCCACCCAACCCTGCCCCACCCAGGAGTCCCCACATGGCCCATTTTGGTTCCCAGGTAAGTGCAGGGGATGTGTGGAGCCCAGGGAGGTGGAAAATGGATCTCCCAAAGGCCCATGGAGGGCAAAAATGGGCCTATTTCTGGCCTCCAGAGAGTCTCTGGAGCCTGGGAAGGTGGAAAACAGACCTCCCATAGGCCTGTAGAAGGTGAAAAAGGACCTATTTCCAGCCTCCAGAAAGCCTCCGCAGCCCAGGGAGTTGAAAAACAGGTCCTTCATACCCTGTTTTCGCTCCCAGGATGGTGTAGGAGGCCGACTAGGCCATGCCTACCATGGACATGCCCATCCAGCAATCGGGCAGAGAACCGGTAGTTAAATTATTTGAAGCCCTCCATTGGTTGGTTCTCCATGCTTCATTGCAATCTAGTGACATCCCCAACTCCAATTAGCTATAGTGCCTGGCATATCTCCCTACTGAAGTGCCTGGTTGCTTCTCTATATGATTATTTCATGCTGACCTGCTGGGCTGCAATGTTCTCAGCTGGTCAGAAGCTTCCTTTTCCCACTTCCAATGGCCTGTAAACAGGGGTGGATTTCTACCGGTTCTGTCCACCTCTATAGAACCAGTAGCTCTGAAGAGCAGCAGACATAGAACCAGTTCTATGTCTGCTGATGTTTTTGGCCACCCACTCACCCACCCACCCAGGGTTTTACCTGATCTTTATTTCCTGATTTTTCAACTTCAGCTGCCAAACGAGGCACAGCTGCAGTTAGAAAAGCAGGAAAAGAGGGTTGTTTCAAAGGCTGCTTCTCTGCAGGCAGCTGTTGATGACGATTTACAGGCGTGCGGCTTGCAGCCTGCAGGGAAGCTCATAAATCCTGAACTGGTAGATAACCCTATCGTATCTCACCCCTGTCTGTAAAGAAGCTGTTGAGTGAGAGAGTGAAGACAGCCCCTACATAATAGCTCACAGAATATGTGGTAGATGCAGTAATAGAATGCTGAATCTGGCAAGATTCTGTATATAGGTGTGAAAACAATAAATAATTCAGCCTGGGAGAATCACCACGTGTCATTCTTAGATTTTTGGCCTGACATCATGTGTGCAACATTTGGGAAAGCAAAGGAAAAGAACAAGGACTAGATAATCCCTAAAAGGAAAAGACAGGTTCCCTATATAAAGGCCAGCCACTGAGGCTTATCTTTCCTGCACTGAAGATCAAGAAGCAGGGGAATGACCAACCAGGTGTTGTGGCAGCCATTTCTGGATGGAAATTTGTTAAGTCAGTTTCAGCACTCTTGAGAGCAGCGTACAAGTACCTGCCATTTGGAATTACCCTACATTTTCTCTCACCTATGCTCCATTCTATCTGATGCTTCTGCCCCTTTAAATATCTATAGGGCTCATTCTGTGTTTTTTTTATCCAAAATTCATGCGGGCATGCCTACTGCAATTCCTAGAACAGAAAAAAGTGGTGGTGTTGGTGGCCTTCTCCACTGGGTTATAGGTAGACCAAGGAGCTCATGCTCCTGAACTGGTATGCTTCATTCATGTCACAGAATTTGGATTGCTTGGGCTAAGTTGGCAGAGTCCTGGCCTGTGGAAACCTGAGTTAGTTATTATACAACAAGTTTCAGGACTTTGTTCCTGGATGTGGGATCTCCTTTTTTTGTAATCCTCCATCCAATTCTTTAGGGGATTGTGATGATGATGATGATGATGATGATGATGATGATGATGATGATGATGATGATGATGTTGTTGATGATGATGATCAGGAATTTGCCTCTCGACCATTTTAGGGAATAATAATGCTTGCTTTTAGCCACAGTTTAGAAAGTATTATGCAATAAAATAGCTAATTGTTTTTTAAGCTTCTCTGCAAAAGGAAATGTTACTAAATAGGTAGCAAAGTTATCTGAAAGTAGAGAGAAACCACACTTCTACTTTGTCTAAACATCCATTCATTGTACTGCCTTTCGGGTTTTGTGAAAATGGAGTGTCAGGGGATCTTACTGATATTACTCAGTTTTGATTTCTGCTTGAGCTTAACAAGAGCCACAATAAAATGTGTCCTAGTTAAATGATAAGTAGAAGAGCTATTTTTCTTTTCTTTTCTTTTGTCCTTCCTTCCTTTTTTGTCAAAAGACATTTTTTCTGTGATACTCTGTGAACCTACTTGTGATGGATTGCCTTGCCTGCCTGCTTCTGAGGCAGCAATCCTTTTATGAAGGCATGAGAGCAGGGTGTGACAATGGAGTATGAAACATGGATTAGGCTCTGTGTATTGTTAAGATGAAGCCAGGGTTCATTGCAGTTTGATTTAGAGTACACTGCTGATCTCTGGAACTTTCTTTTTAAATCTTGGGGTGCTTATGTTAAGGCCCTGTCACACTGGCCGACAGATGCAAAACTTTTGTAAAAAGGACACAGCGGATGAGCAAAATGTTCCATCCATTGTTATCCACTCTCAAAAGTGCCCCGAATTTGCATAACCAGAGCGGACAACATGGAAAGGAGGACGTAGGGCAGATGGAAAGCGGATGCTCCACAGAAGCCTAGCGGATGGAAGCGGATGGGAGCGGATGGCACATCTGCAAGGCTTCTGGGGGAGCACAGCAAAGCGGACACGGAACGGAAAGAGCGGATGCAGAGCGGAAGCCTAATGGAAGCCTAGCGGATACCTAGCGGATGCCTAGCGTTCACTGCACATGCGGGGAGGATGCATTGCGTCAGCCCCGCGGATATAAAGGGAAGCAGCTGGCAAGCAGGTCACCATTCAGAGGAAAGACCTGCTTCCAGACACAGCTTGCCAGCCAGCCAGCCAGCCAGCCAGCCAGCCAGCCAGCCAGCAACCCAACAACCATGGGGAAGAAAAGGAAGCCTCTGCCATGTGCTGCCAGCCCTGGCAAGAGGGACAGGGCCACCCTCCCACCCCCTGGTACTGACTCTGCTTCTGCTGAGGCTTCTGCTGGCCGGGCTCGCTCTTCTGGTGCTGGGGCTTCTGCTGATGCTGCTTCTGGAGGTGGTGCTTCTGCTGATGCTGCTTCTGGTGGTGGTGCTTCTGCTGATGCTGCTTCTGGTGGTGGTGCTTCTGCTGGTGCTTACTCTGCTGGCTCTGCTTCTGGTGGTGGTGCTTCTGCTGGGGCTTACTCTGCTGACACTGCTCCTGGTGCTGGTGCTTCTGCTGGTGCTTACTCTGCTTGCACTGCTCCTGGTGCTGGGGCTTCTGCTGGGGCTTACTCTGCTAGTGCTGCTCCTGCTCCTGCTGGTCCTGCTGGTGCTTACTCTGCTGGCACTGCTCCTGGTCCTGCTGGTCCTGCTGGTGCTCCTGGTCCTGCTGGTGCTCCTGGTCCTATTTGTGCTCCTGGTCCTGCTGGTGCTCCTGGTCCTGCTGGTCCTGCTGGTGCTCCTGGTCCTGCTCCTGGTCCTACTGGTGCTGCTGGTGCTCCTGGTCCTGCTGGTGATGCTGGTGCTGGTGCTGCTGGTGCTGCTGGTCCTGCTTTTGCTGCTGCTGTTGTTGTTGCTGCTGCTGGTGGTGGTGGTGGTGTGGAGGAGCAGTCCCTACAACCTCGAAGCCCCTCTGATGAAGGCTCATATGGCCCTGCCAAAGGGAGGAAGAGGCAGAGGCGTGAACGGGAGAGGAGGCAATACACAATTGAAGAGGAACATGAGGAGGAGGTGCTGGAGTGGCTGAGGGAGAATGAATATCTTTGGCGGAAGGGACACAGGCTCTATCGAGACACCAAGAGGAAGCAGGCTGCTTGGAGAGAGAAGGTGGAGAGCCTGGGCTACACTTCGGAGGTGCTCCTCGGCTGGTGGAAGCACATGCACACCTGGTACGGAAAGCTGCACCTCAAGAAATCTGGCCAGGCCGCGGTCAAGCTGACGGACCGAGAGACCTATGTGATGGCCAAGTGCAGCTTCTTGGAGGGTGAGATCCGCCACCGAGGAGCAGCCCCACTCACAACCCTCTCTCTCGGGCAGCCTGCTGAGAGCCAGTCCTCTTCTGGCCAAGAGTCAGCTCCTGTGTTCAGGCAGGTATCTGTGGAGCGTCCCACGATGGAGACCCCCCCGACAGCTGCACTCCCCATGGCGGAGCACGTGGAGGACCCCCTGACGCAGTGGGAGCAAGGAGAGGGCACTTCCACCACAGCCCAACCCGCATCCACCCCCAGCTCCACCTCAACAGAAAGCAGGCAGAGAGCCAGACCGGAGAGGCAGAGCCACACTGTCCTGCTGGAGATCAGGGACACCATCAGGAGCAGCGTAGATCTCCTCTCTCAGCTGGTACACACTGACGCCCAATCCTCCAACCACAAGCCCTTCCTCACCTACGTCAACCAGACCCTCATGAACATGTCGGAACCCCAGTACCAGGTGGTGAAGGACAGGATCACCGATCTGCTTCACAACCCTCCAGACCAAGATGAACCGGCTCCCACCCAGTCCAGTCCAGGCCTGCTCCTCCACCCCAGGTGATGTCACTGCCCTTCCAAGGCTTTCCACAGGCCCTCACCTACCAAGGCTATGGCTACCAGGAGGTCCAGCAGCACAGGCAGCCCTTCCCAGTCCAGGCACAGGTACATCAGATGCCACCGGTGCCACTGATGCCCTCAATGTCACCCACGCCACTAATGCCACCAACGCCAGTCCTCACCCAGATGCAGACCAGACAGCCCCACTACACTGCTCCTTCCTCCACCCCACAGCCAAGCCCGGCCTCAGAACATCTGTCATCGGTATTGGGGCTGACACCCCACGTCATGGAGGAAGGGGCTCTCAACATCACGGGGCTGAGCCAGCTGTCTGAGAGCTTCTTCAACACACCGTCCCCTGTTGTCCTCTCAGGGCCAGGCACCCCAATGGCGCCTCAGACCAGCACTCCAGCAGCAGCCACCTGCACAGCACCTGGACCCTTCACCCCTGTGACGATGGGAATGCCTCAGACTGACTTTGAAGCGTGCCAGAGACTGGGTGGCTACCTGTTGACTTTATTTTTGCTTTGGACACTTGACTTCGGTCATTTTTATTTTACAGCTTGTTATTAATAAAGATTATCTTTGCTTCACACACTTGCTTCAGTTCTTTTAGTCAATAAAGTCTTGGTGGAAACTTTTAGAAATGGTTTAAGCCTTTGCATGCTTGTGGGATGGATAAGGAGAGCAGTGGGATGGGCAGGGATACCTTTGGGGTGGGTAATAGCTGTGGGATGGGCAGGGATACCTTTGGGATGGGTAATAGCTGTGGGATGGGCAGGGATACCTGTGGAATGGGTAATAGCTGTGGGATGGGCAGGGATACCTTTGGAATGGGTAATAGGTGTGGGATAGATAAACCTCCAGTGCAAGCATAGTGGGACTCTATGGTCCACCCTCCCAGGTGCCACACCTATGGCCCTTTATTATCAATAATAATGTAATCATTCATCCACACATGTCAACTTAAACACAACTCTTTATTAAATGTCCTGTTCATTGTAGGGCCACCCAACATACATGGCCCAATCTCATCAGTGTGATGAGACAGGCTGAAGGAAGCATCCATTAATCATCTATCATCCTGTCTTGCCACTCCACTGCTCCAGCTGGGGAGTTGCACCAGTGTCTCAGGAGGTTGCGCTGCTTCTTCCCTTCACGTGAAGCTCTGTTGGGGCCTTGCACATCCTTAGTGTCTTTCAGGTTTCGCCCTTGCCTCCATTCACCAGGCTCCATGTCCCCATTGCCTTGTTGGAGGTCCACGAGCCTGTTCTGCAAGACTGGGTAGCGGGTGCTCATGAGATTGTGCAGGATGCAGCAAGGTTCCACGATCCTCCTCATGGTCTCTGGGCAATGCTGCATGGTGGTGAGAAGTACCTGGAACCTGTTGGCGAGGATGCCAAAGCCGTTCTCCACCACCCGCCTTGCCCTGGACAACCTGTAGTTGAAGATCCTCTCTTCACGGGTGAGGCATCTGGAAGTGTAGGGCTTCATGAGGTAGGTTCTGAGGGAGAAGGCATCATCCCCCACGATGAAGTAGGGCACATCTTGTGTGTCGTTGGGCAGGGAGTCTGGATCTGGGAAGCCCATGATGAGCTTGCATTCCAGCCTCTCCTTGAGGTGACTGGCGTTGTATACCTGGACATCTGAAGATGACCCGTTGCCTGAAGCATCGATGTACATGAACTTGTAGTCAGCATCGACCATGGCAAAGAGGATGATGCTGAAGAAGCCTTTGTAGTTGAAATAAGTGGACCCTGACTTGGCTGGAGCTTTGCAGGCCATGTGCTTGCCATCTATGGCTCCAACGGTGTGTGGGAAGTTCCACCTCTGATACCACTGCTCTGCAACTTTCTTCCATCCTTCATCAGTGGAGGGGCACTGGAGGAGCTCCTGCAGGTATTCTTCGATGATGGCCTGCACCACTTCTCTGACCACAATGCTGATGGTGTTGTGTGGCACCCTCCAGCCGTACTGCATGCTCCTGTACGTGGTCCCTGAGGCCAGGTGGCGCAGAGTCAGTGCCACCTTGAGCCTAGGGTCCAGGCTGGGCCGGAAGTTGGTGTTTGCCTTGGTGAACCTGGGTCTCAGCCGCTTCACAACTTCATCAAACATGGCTGGCGGCATCCTCGTGAAGTTCTGGAATGCACGAGGGTCTTCGTTCCTCAGCTCCACCATCAGCTTGTTGTACAGTCCGTACTCTGCTCTTCTCACGATCCATCTTCGGATCCAGACACTTCTTGGACGCCTCCTTTTCTTCCCGCAGAACAGTTGAAAGAGCCTGGTAGATGGCTTCGCACTTTTGCAGAATGATGGTGGCTACCAAAAGGACTGTGTTATGATCCATGGTGGACATCAATGGTTGCTGTGAAAGAGCAAGAGCCAGATGAAGACTGCAGAGGTCTGCATAGCAGGGCTGCTGGACTAAAGATCTGGACTGAGATCCAGGTGAGTTCCTCCCCCTTTTTATAGGCAATATAGGGTTTCCACTAGGTGTCCTTTTGCATCCTCTAGGCATCCTCTACACATTCTTAATATCCAAGATAGGTACCCTCTGCGAACGTTTTTTCCGTTTTAAATGCTTTCTTTGCGAGCTGCATCCGCTTTCATCCTTTCTCCGTCCGTGCTACTAACGCTTTGTGTCAATTCCATGTCCGTTTCGCTTCCTCCCTGTGTCCGTTTTCCGCTGGAGTGGATGTGAGTTGCGTGGATACGCAGCGGATGCCTAGCGGATATAGCCGATGCGTAACGGATGACAACGGATGTAGAACGGATGTTCCCCATATGCATTGCGGATGCAGAACGGATGCGTTGGATACATTTTCCGCTCAAAAAGTTTTGAGCAGCTCAAAACTTTTTGAGCGGATGGAACCTCAGTCGACGGATGCTGGACAGATAGAGAGGATGAAAAACGGAGGCAGTGAGTACAGAACGGATGAATCACGTTTACCAACGGATGGCAAGTGTTTCTCTCCGTTTTACATCCTCTTTCCATCCATTGGTGCAGTGTGACATGGGCTTTACATTGTAAGTACAAACTGAACAAAGTGGTAATAATTCTTGGCAGCTACTTCTGAGAAAACTAATATCTCTCTCTCTCTCTCTCTCTCTCTCTCTCTCTCTCTATCTATCTATCTATCTCTATCTCTATCTCTATCTCTATCTCTATCTCTATCTCTATCTCTATCTCTCTCTCTCTTTTAAAAAATACCAGGCTAGAAATCATTTCCTAAAATTTTCTCCCTCTCCATTTCTTCTCAAAGGCTCAGCCTGCCACCTCTTCCCTCTGCTTTTCACTTAACTGCTGACCTGAACATGGAAGGACTTGTTTGTCCTAATCACTTCCCATTCACAGGCTTTTCTTAATTTGGCTTTTCTTAATAACTTTTTGCAGTCTAATAATGAGCATTATTATTTATCAGACACTTTAATTGGCTCTATTTTGAAAAAGCTATAATCATTTCTTGTGTGTCCCTACCTCCAGACATAATGATTGGGGCTTAGACTTCAACCAAATATTCACACATCATAATAAGTCAGTATTGTAAGAATCTGTATATTATCAAATTCTTGTGTCTGTTCGTTTGTCACCTTCAATTAGAGGAAATGGTGCATCTCAGGGAACAATCATTGCATCAAGGTACCTCAAATGGGCTGGCTTACCCCATGGTAGAACCCATTACTCCCAGAGGAATGAAATCTGGGATAGTTGTGACTGTGACCACAACTGATAGTTGTGGTTCAGTGCTATCACACTGCTGCCACTTCAACACTGCTATGCTACTGCTGTGAGCTAAGGTCATGTGATTTTTCATTTCCAAAGGTCCCTGACAGCTTCCCACAAGTCAGTAGAAAAGCTGGCAGGAAAGGTAACAGGATGGAAATTAGTCAAGGAGAGATCCAACCCAAAACTAAGAAGAAATTTCTTGACAGTTAAAACAATCAACCAGTGCAACAGCTTGCCTTCAGAAGCTGTAGGTTCTCCATCCCTGGAGGTTTTTAAGAAAAGATTGGACAGCCATTTGTTCAGAAATGGTATAGGGTCTCTTGCTTGAGTAGGGAGTTGGATTAGAAGACCTCCAACTCTGCTATTCTATTTTGTTCTTTTCTGTTGTGTTCTGTTCTGTTCTTCCTCCAACTGCTCCTCCCCAGTCCCTCCACTGTGCTGGCAACTTGCACACAGAATGGGGCAATGTGCTATCGGCAATTTGCTGTAGCCAACTTGCCGCAGCCAACTTACCATGGGACAGCTTGCCATGGTCAACCTCTGTGAGATGCTGTGGGACAATTTAATAATTCTATTTAATTATTTAAAATAACATATTTTTAAAGCCCCTGTCACACTGCACCAACGGATGCAAAGAGGATGTAAAATGGACAAAAAAGCTTGCCATCTGTTGGAAAATGCGATGTACTCACTGCCTCCATTTTGCTTCCTTTCTATCGGTCCAGCATCCGTTTATTGATGTTTCATCCGCTCAGAAAGTTTTGAGCTGCTCAAAACTTTTGCGTGGAAAATGTATCCAATTCGTCTGTTCTGCATCCACTACGCATCCATTCTGCATCCATTACGCATCCGCTATATCCGCGAGGCATCCGCTACGCATCCACGCAACTTGCATCCGCTCGGACGCAGGGAGGAAGCGGAACGGATGTAGAACGGATGCAGCACGGAAACAAAGTGTTTAAAATGGAAAAAACGTTCGCAGAGGGGACCTATCTCGGATATTAAGGATGCCTAGAGGATGCCTAGAGGATGCAAAGGGACACCTATACTGCCTATAAAAAGGGGGAGCAACTCGTCTGCATCTCACTTTCAGACCAGCAGCCCAGCTGTGCAGACCTCTGCAGCCTTCATCTGACTCTTGCTCTTCCACAGCATCCAGTCATGTCAACTGAGGATCGTAACACAGTCCTTTTGGCAGCCACCATCCTTCTGCAACAGTGCGAAGCCATCTACAGGCTCTGTGAACTCTACTATGGGAAGAAAAGGAGGCGGCCAAGAAGCGTCTGGGTCTGAAGATGGATCGGGAGAAGAGCAGAGTACGGACTGCACAAGCTGATGGTGGAGCTCAGGAACGAAGACACTCGGGCATTCCAAAACTTCATGAGGATGCCTCCAGCCATGTTTGATGAAGTTGTGCAGCAGCTGACACCCAGGTTGACAAAGGCAAACACCAGCTTCTGGCCCAGCCTGGAACCTGGGCTCAAGGTGGCACTCACTCTGCGCCACCTGGCCTCAGGGACCATGTACAGGAGCATGCAGTACGGCTGGAGGGTGCCACACAACACCATCAGCATTGTGGTCAGAGAAGTGGTGCAGGCCATCATCGAAGAATACCTGCAGGAGCTCCTCCAGTGCCCCTCCACTGATGAAGGATGGAAGAAAGTTGCAGAGCAGTGGTATCAGAGGTGGAACTTCCCACACACCGTTGGAGCCATCGATGGGAAGCACGTGGCCTGCAAAGCACCACCCAAGTCGGGCTCCACTTATTTCAACTACAAGGGCTTCTTCAGCATTGTCCTCTTTGCCATGGTCGATGCTGACTACAAGTTCATGTACATCGATGCTTCAGGCCGCGGCTCATGTTCAGATGCCCAGGTTATACAACGCCAGTGACCTCAAGGAGGGGCTGGAAGGCAACCTCATCATGGGTTTTCCAGATCCAGACTCCCTTGCCCAATGACACGCAAGATGTGCCCTACTTCCAGACTCCTCACCCGTGAAGAGAGAATCTTCAACTACAGGCTGTCCAGGGCAAGGCGGGTGGTGGAGAACGGCTTTGGCATCCTCGCCAACAGGTTCCAGGTACTTCTCACCACCATGCAGCATCACCCAGAGACCGTGAGGAGGATCGTGGAAGCTTGCTGCATCCTGCACAATCTCATGCGCACCCGCTACCCAGTCTTGCAGAACAGGCTCATGGACCTCCAGCAAGGCAATGGGGACATGGAGCCTTGGGAATGGAGGCAAGGGCGAAACCTGAAAGACACTAAGGATGTGCAAGGCCCCAACAGAGCTTCATGTGAAGGGAAGAAGCAGCGCAACCTCCTGAGACACTGGTGCAACTCCCCAGCTGGAGCAGTGGAGTGGCAAGACAGGATGATAGATGATTAATGGGTGCTTCCTTCAGCCTGTCTCATCACACGGATGTGATTGGGCCATGTATGTTGGGTGGCCCTACAATGAACAGGGCGTTTAATAAAGAGTTGTGTTTGTGTTGACATGTGTGGATGATTATTACATTATTATTGATAATAAAGGGCCATAGGTGT
The DNA here is from genome assembly GCA_015471245.1 of Laticauda colubrina. Classification (NCBI taxonomy): domain Eukaryota; kingdom Metazoa; phylum Chordata; class Lepidosauria; order Squamata; family Elapidae; genus Laticauda; species Laticauda colubrina. The sequence goes on along the minus strand of BLBF01000021.1, from coordinate 33,984,040 downwards.
GGCACCAGGGAGGGTGCACCAAAGAGTCCCACTATGCTTGCACTGGAGGCTTATCTATCCCACTGCTATCCTTACCTATCCCACAGCTATTACCCATACCAAAGGTATCCCTGCCCATCCCACTGCTATCTTAACCCATCCCACAAGCATGCAAAGGCTTAAACCAATTCTCAAAGTTTCCACCAAGACTTTATTAAAAAAAAAGAAATGAAGCAAGTGTGTGAATCAAAGATAAACTTTATTGAACAACAAGCTGTAAAAGAAAAATGACCCAAGTCAAATGTCCAAATAAAGTCCACAGATAGCCAGCTACCCAGTCTCTGGCACTCTTATTGGTCACTCGGAGGTGTGCCCAGTCTCAGGGGTGAAGGGTCCAGGTGCTGTGGAGGTGGGTGGTGCTGGAGTGCTGGTCTGTATCGTCATTGGGGTGCCTGGCCCCGAGAGGACAACAGGGGACGGTTGTCCCGCGATGCTGAGAGGTCCTTCCTCCATGCCATGGGGTGTCAGCCCCAGTACTGATGAGAGATGTACTGAGGCCGGGCTTCGCTGTGGGGTGGAGGAAGGAGTAGTGTAGTGGGGCTGTCTGGTCTGCAGCTGGGTGAGGACTGGAGTGGGTGGCATCGCTGTCGTCGGTGGCATCATTGTCGTGGGTGGCATCGGTGGCATCAGTGGAACCGGTGGCAACGGTGTCGCCCGAAGACTCTGTGCCTGGGCTGGGAAGGGCTGATGCCTGTGCTGCTGGACCTCCTGGTAGCCGTAGCCCTGGTAGGTGAGGGGCTGTGGGAAGCCTTGGAATGGGAGGGACATCACCTGGGGTGGAGGTGGAGGAGCAGACCTGGACTGGGTGGGAGCAGGTTCCTCTGGATCTGGAGGGTTGTGAAGCAGCTCGGTGATCCGGTCCTTCACCACCTGGTACTGGGGTTCCTCCATGTTCTTGAGGGTCTGGTTGACATAGATGAGGAAGGGCTTGCGGTTGGAGGATGAGGAGTCGGTGTTGACCAGCTGAGAGAGGAGATCTATACTGGTGCAGATGGTGTCCCTGATCTCCAGCAGGACAGTGTGGCTCTGCCCCTCCTGCTGTCTGGCTCTCTGCCTTTCTGTGGAGGCAGAGCTGGGGGTGGTGGATGCGGCTACAACTGTGGTGGACTCGATGTCTCCTTTCTCCCACCGCACCAGGGAGTCCTCCACGCGCTCCACCACGGTTACAACAGCTGTCCGCGGGTTCTCCGCCATGGCACGCTCCACAGAAACCTGCCTGGAGACAGGGACTGACTCTCGGCCGGAAGAGGACTGGGTCTCAGCAGGCTGCCGGAGAGAGAGGGTTGTGGGAGGGGCTGTTGGTGCTCCTCGGTGGCGGATCTCACCCTCCAGGAAGCTGCACCTGGCCATGACGTAGGTCTCTCTGTCCGTCAGCTTAACTGGCCTGGCCAGATTTCTTAAGGTGCAGTTTCCCGTACCAGGTGTGCATATGTTTCCACCAGCCAAGGAGCACCTCCAAAGTGTAACCCATACTCTCTGCCCTCTCTCTCCAAGCAGCCTGCTTCCCTGTACATCTGGTGTCCCTTCCGCCACCGATAGTCATTCTCTCTCAGCCACTCCAGCACCTCATCCTCGTGTTCCTCCTCAATGAAGTATTGCCTCCTCTCCCGTCCCTGCATACGCCTCTTCCTCCCTTTGGCAGGACCAGATGGGCCTTCATCAGAGGGGCTCCCAGGTGGTAGGGGCTGCTCCTCCACACCAGCAGCAGCAGCAGCAGGATCATCATCATCATCATCATCATCATCATCATCATCACCAGCAGGATCATAATCATCATCATCATCATCAGCAGCAGCAGCAGCAGGATCATCATCATCATCAGCAGCAGCAGCAGCAGGACCAGGATCAGCAGCAGCAGATCAAGCACCAGGAGCCCCAGCAGCCCCAGCAGCAGCAGCACCAGCAGCACCAGTAGGACCAGGAGCACGAGTAGGACCAGGAGCATGAGCAGGACGAGCAGGACGAGCAAGACCAGGAGCACGAGCAGGACGAGCAAGTCCAGGAGCACCAGCAGGACCAGCAGGACCAGCAGGACCAGCAGGACCAGGAGCAGCTTCAGCAGAGTACGCAGCAGCAGAAGCACCACCGCCAGGAGCAGCTTCAGCAGAAGCTCCAGCACCAGAAGAGCGAGCCCGAGCAGCAGAAGCCCCAGCAGAAGCAGAGTCAGGGACAGGGGGCGGGAGGGTGGCCCTGTCCCTCTTGCCAGGGATGGCGACAGGTTGCTGAGACTTTCGCTTCTTCTCCATGGTTGTGGGGTTGCTGGCTGGCAGGGAGGCTGGCAGGCACCAAGGCTGGCAGGCACCAAGGCTGGCAGAAAGCCTGGCACCAAGGCTGGCAGGAAGCCTGGCAGGAAGGCAGGCAGGCACGCAGGCAGGCACCAAGGCTGGCAGGCAGACTGGCTGGCAGGGAGGCTGGAAGGCAGGCAGAGAGCAAGGCTGGCAGGAAGGCTGGCCAGGAGGCTTGGAGGCAGGCTGGCAGGAAGGCTGGCAGCAAGGCATGCAGGCAGGCATGCAGGCAGGGCAGGCAAGGACTCAATGTATCCTGCAGCAGGTCTTTCCTCCGAATGCTGGCCACGTGCGAGCTGCTTCCCTTTATATCCGCGTGGCTTACGCAATGCATCCCCCCCGCATGCGCAATTAACACCAGGCATCCGTTCGGCTTCCACTGTGCATCCGCTAGGCTTCCACTCTGCATCCACTTCATCCGCTGTGCATCCACTGTGCATCCGCTGTGCATCCACTGTGCATCCGCTGCATTCGTTCCGCATCCGCTTTGCTGAGCCCCCCCGGAAGCCTAGCGGATGTGCCATCTGCTCCTATCCGCTTCCATCCTCTGGGCTTCCGTTCCGCATCCGCTTTCCATCCGCTCTGCGTCCTCCCCACGTCTGTGTTATCTGCTCCGGTTATGCAAATTTTTGCCCCTTTTGGGAGCGGATAACAACGGATGGAACATTTTGCTCGTCCGTTGTGTCCGTTTTGCATCCATTGGGCAGTGTGACAGGGCCTTAAATTAAACATATTTTAATCTTTGCCATTCACATTTCATTTTGTCCTTCCTTTTGCATCTTTTCTTTATTCTACTGTACCATTTCTTTGATATTAGTGTAACTCTTGTCCTGTTGTGAGTTGTCCTGTGATGAGCCCCGCACTGCAGCAGGTTGGCTGCAGCAAATTGTCATAGACCCAGTCTTGACTCCTGGTGACTTCCTCATATAGTTCTAGCAGTTTATTGTTTCAAAAGTGATTTGCCCTGCTTCCTTCTTGGGGGTGAGAGAGAGTGCCAAAGGCAGGACTGGAATTCACAGTCTCCCCAGTTTCTACCCTGATGGATTAACCACTACACTAAACTGACTTTCCATAGTAGTAGGATGTATTTAAAATAAACATGTTTAAGGCTGTCTTGTAAATGTGCTGGTTTTAAGATTTTTTTTTTACTTTGATTATTTCTATCCTAATAAGAAAATGAATTACATATGTTCAGAAAGGCAGTACATACATGGAAATTATGGTGCAAATAATGATGATAGGTATTTTGTTGTGAAAGATAAAATACTGTGTTCCGTCCGGAAAGAAGCGTGTGAGACCGGGTTCCAAACAACTCTTTTATTTAACTCGCTAGGCAAAAGATACGGAACATAGCCCAAGCCGTGGCAGCCCTTTATATAGTGGCTTGCTTGACGGCTTGTGGCCAATGACAATTGTTTAATTCTTCCCGCTGCTTGGCAGCTTCCCAGATTGGTTCCTAGTGAACCAATCCGTAAGTGAACTTTTCGGCCAATTAGAACGAGGGACTTGGAACCTACCAAGTTCCATATAGAACATCCCTCCCCCTTTAGTTCAGTCCAACGTGAGTGACATAGTCGCGCAGGTAGGTGGGGCTTTTTCTAGTTCTAGTTGACCTGTGTGGCTCAGTCGTGTTTTGGTCTTCAAGTGGTTCAGACGGGATTGCTGCTTCTCTCGACCTTCTCCATGGAACCTCCTGGAAGGGTGAGTCAGACAAGCCGCTTCCGCCTGAGTCTTTTGGGCCAGTTGAGATGGGTCCGCCGCTCCCTCCTGGTTTGACCGGGTAGGTTGAGCTGGCCTGGCTTCCACCTTCCAGGAAGGCCTTGCTTTGCTCTCCTGCTCCCGGACTTCTTTCTTGGGGTGCATCTAACCGTGAGTGCTCTTTTTGTTTGGTTAGATTGTCTTTTTGCAGAGTTTGTTGTCTTGTTATGGGAGGTTCGTCTCTCCCTTTTTTAGTTATTTGTACTTCCCCCTCCTCCTTGGTTGTTTTATTGTCGGAATTTATTGTTTTTGGTTCTGCGGTGGTTTTTCATTCGAGGTTGTGGGAACAAAGCTGGTCTATGTGCTGCTTCCATTCCCTTCCATCATCTAAAGTTACTCGGTAGGACCAGGGGCCTGTGATTTGTGTGATGGTGGCTGGCAGCCATAGAGAGTCCCCAGTATGGTTCTTGGCATAGACTAGGTTGCCGATTTCGAAGGTACAGTATTTGCTGGAGGAGTCGGGGGGGTTGTCTCAGGTGTAAGTGGGGTGTAATCTGTCCAGGTAGGACCATAGTTTCCTACCCATTAAAAATTCAGCCGGGCTTTTATTTGTAGTGCTACTGGGGTAATATGTTGCAAGGTTAGTAGTCGGTTTAGTTTGTCCTGCACGTCCCCCTTGTCCATTCTCTCTAGGCCCTCTTTAGTATATAAAACCATGCGTTTGGCCCTGCCATTCGCAGCCAGATGGGCCGGCGCGGTTAAGGCGTGATGGATACCCTGGGCAGCCAGATATTGTTCGAATTGCAAGGCGGTAAACTGAGGCCCATTGTCCCAAACCAGTACATCAGGTAGCCCATGCGTTGCAAACAATTTGTCGAGCTGTTTCATAACAGCCTCGGTGGTTGTGGAAGCCATGAGGATGACTTCCAACCAGTTTGAATATGCATCAACCACAATTAAAAAAGTGTTTGCCTTTGTTGGCCCAGCGAAGTCAATATGCACTCTGGACCATGGACCCAGGGAAGTTTCCCAGTCCCTTATTGGTGCCTGTGGGGGGGGGGGTAGGCCTCACTTTCTGACAGTCGTGGCATGTTGCAACCCAGCGTTCAAAGTCTTTGTCCAGCCCTGGCCACCAGACGTAACTCCTGGCCAGGGCTTTCATTTTGACTATGCCCGGGTGACCCTCGTGCAACATGCCCAGGATGTCTTCTTGGAGGCTGCTCGGGATTACCACCCTGTCACCCCATAAGATGCACCCCTTTTCAATAGACAGTTCAGTCTGTCTGGCACGGAAAGGTTTAAAAGTCTCCATTTTGTTTTCCTCTGGCCAGCCTTTATCTACCCAGTTCAGTATGAGTGCTGTCAAAGGGTCTTTGGCTGTGGCTTTCGCGACGTCGGCTGCAGTCAGCGGTAGCTCCGGGCAGGTCTCAAGCTGAAATTTGGAGGTAGTTGGAGCAGGGTCATCCTCTGTGATGGGCAACGGGGAATGGCTCAGGGCGTCGCCGTGTGAGATGGCTTTGCCGGGTTGGTGGAGCAGTGTGTAGGAATAGGCAGTGAGGAATTCAGACCACCTCGTCATTCTAGGTGACAGAATGTTTGGGGTTGGCTTGTTGCCTACTAGGATTCCCAGAAGAGGCTTGTGATCGATTACGATAGAAAAGGGTCTACCGTAAAGGTACTCATGGAATTGTTTGACTCCGGCGACGATTGCGAGGGATTCCCGATCAAGTTAGCTGTAATTGTGTTCCGACTTGGAGAGCGTCTTTGAGTAAAAGGCAATTGGTGACTCTCTGCCGTCTGGAAGTTGGTGACTCAGGATGGCACCAACCCCAAAAGGCGAGGCATCACAGGTGACCGTCAGAGGCAGGGTATTGTAAACTGGATGAGAACAGTGTCTGACGTTAATAGGTTTTTGATACCTTGGAAGGCTTTCTGTTCCCGGTGGCTTTCTGTTCCCATGTCCAAGCGGTTTTTTTATCTAGTAGTCAATGTAGGGGTTCTGCTATTGTTGCCTTATGGGGCAGGAACACGTAAAAATTTATGAGGCCTAGGAATGCCTGGAGATCGGTTTTGTTTTTGGGTCTGGGAGCGTCTTTAATAGCTTTCATTTTTTTCGGTGGGGTGAATGCCTTGCTCATCGATCAAATAGTCCCAAAATTCGACCCAGTTAGTGGCCAGTTCACATTTTTCCCTCTTTACTTTGAGGCCTGATTTCCTAAATCGTGTTAAGACTTCTCTTAACCTGGTCTCCAGCTGGTTGGCATTTTTTGCTGAGACCAGTACATCGTAGAAGTATGGAACAACACCTTTGATTCCATTTAGTAGGCATTTCATGAGGCTTTGGAACACGCCTGGGGCAACGTTAACACCAAATTGGAGGCGGGTTACATTTGAATGCCCCTCTATGTGTTACTATAGTCTGTGCCTCTGCTGTTATGGGATCAATGGGTAGCTGTTGATAGGCCTGAGCTAGGTCAAGTTGTGCGAATATTTTTCCTCCCCCTAGCGAGTGCAGTAAATGTTACACTACTGGCACTGGGTATGCACTTTGTTGGAGCGCATGGTTCAGGGTTGTCTTATAGTCCCCGCAGATGCGCACTAACCCATCTGGGTTCACTGGTGTGATGATAGGGGTTTCCCACCTGATGTGGTCGATTGGTTCTAAAACCCCTTGCGCTATTAACTTATTCATTTGCTCCTCAATTTTTGGTTTTAGCGTGAATGGGAAGCGTCTGGCCTTTAAACGGATGGGGGCTATTTTCGGATCTAAGCTAAATGAAATTGGGGTCCCCTGGTACTTGCCTAGAGTCCCATCGAATACATCTTGGAATTCTTGGAGTAGGTTCTCCTCCCAGTTGGTTGTAGCAATGCGGTTGATCCCAGTCATCCCGATTCCCAGAGGCACGAACCATTTGATCCCTAACAGGCTAGGGTGGTCGCGGTCGATGATAGTCAGAGGCAAGACTTTGGCGTGGTGTTTAAATTCAAGTAGAAAATGTCCAAGGCCTACTACTGGGATTCAATTTCCCCGGTAGTCTTTTAACACTAGTTTTTGTTTCTGTAGTTTTCTCTGTTTAATGTTCGGAATTAGGCGCCAGATGGTATTCCAGGATACCATTGATAGGAATGACCCTGAGTCGACTTCCATCTCGCAGGGTCTCCCCTCAATGCTCACCTCTATCTGAACCTTCCTTTCACTTTCTGCCCTGGCATTGCCGATGGTGACTGTCTGATGCATTTCTTCCCTGTCACCAGTTCTCTTATTGCGGTTCCATCTGTTGCCAGCTTGTCTGTCATCGTGTCTGGGGGGGATGCTGCTGCATCTTTTTGGACTATAGCTCTTTTTGTTGCAACAGACCCTTTCGATGTGCCCCCTTTTATTACAAGCCTGGCATATTGCATCGAGGAACCTGCATTCAGACCGTGGGTGATTGCCTCCGCAGCCTGCAGATTGAAATTCCCGCCGATTCCTCCTCTTTTCATGCCATTTTCTATCTAAATAGAGTTTATGGACATCTTCTTCTTCGTCGTCTTCGGTGTCACTCTGGGTTTCGATGTCCTCGTGGTAGGTTGTCGCTCTGGGCTGCTTCTTTCCTCCGTCTGCCTTCTTCTCCCTGGTTTGGGTTGGCAGGTCTGGAACTGCGTTCATTTGCCGCATAGTGGCTGCTGACTTCTTTGCTGCTTCGGCAGCGGTTGCCTCTGCAATGGCTTCGTCCACGGTTATGTTCGGCCTATTCAGTAGTTCACTCTGAAGGGTAGAGCTTTTCAGGCCGAGGACTACGCGGTCTCTAATTGCCTCGTCCATGTTTTGGAACTCACAGGCTCCTCCGATGTGTCTCAAAGCTGCCACAAAATCTTCTATGGTTTTATCCTCCTTCTGGTCCCTTTTGTAAAATTCATGCCTTTTGATTAAATTTGAGACCACCGGTGCGTAGTGTGCTCAGAGCATTCGGTTCAGGTCGGACCAGGTCATCTGTTTGACATCTCTGGGTTTTGCCAGCACCTTCGCCATTTTGAATACGGACGGTCCGCAGTGTGTAAGGAAGACAGCCATCTTCCTTTGGTCTGAGATTCCTTCCATCTCATTGCTTTCTAAGAACATAAGAAAGTGATCGATATACGATTCCCAATCCTACTCATCAGGATTGAAGGGTGCGGGCGGCGCGTTGTTACTGGCCATCTCTCTCGCTCGGTTCAGATCGCTGCGTGCTTCGGTCTCTGCTTCTACAATGATCCCACCTTCGTCGCCAGTGTTCCGTTCGGAAAGAAGTACATGAGACCGGGTTCCAAACAACAACTCTTTTATTTAACTCGCTAGGCAAAAGATACGGAACATAGCCCAAGCCGCAGCAGCCCTTTATATAGTGGCTTGCCTGCCGGCTTGTGGCCAATGACACTTGTTTAATTCTTCCCGCCGCTTGGCGGCTTCCCGGATTGGTTCCTAGTGAACCAATCCATAAGTGGCCTTTTCGGCCAATCAGAACGAGGGACTTGGAACCTACCAAGTTCCATACAGAACATATTGTAAATCCTTTTTTTACTTTTTTTGCAATTATAAAAATACTGAAAATGTATTTAATGCACTGCAGTAGACATAGAATGGAGAGGATGCTACCCTTTTCATCTGTGGCTTCCATTAATTCTGTATTTGCCCCTTGATTAAAAATACATTCATTAAATAGATCAAGGGGTTACCCATATTCTGGAAGTATCAGGATTCATCCACCTAGAAGTATCCTTTTTGCTCAGGGGAATTTATAGGACCTCAGCACTGTCCTTCCAACTTTCTACTCCTGGGCCCCATTTTGAAAGATAATATGTGCTTTTGCATTATGAGTTGTACAATGCTCATAGCTGTCATCTGGATGTAATGGTGCATATTTACACATATATTATAAGTTTTAAATACAGTCAAATCATTTTTAAACAAGTCAATTAAAACCACTGAACTGGTGCTTACTTGAAAATGTCCTGCCTTGGTATATGTTAGGTCACAAGTGGCTACTGTTGTTCTCTGTTCCTGCCAACTGTGGTATAGCCCTCAAACCAATAAGTATGTACCAATAAATAAAATTCAGCTGCAAAGATTCTTCAAATACATATCTTAGTACCAGGGGTGGGATCCGACTGGATTAACTACCAGTTTGGTGATTTTACATGCACGTGTGTTTATCATCGTTATTTAGCTGCCTGGACAGCTGAGCATTGCTGCGTGCAGGTGCGCAGCAGTTGAAAAAGCACTTTTTTCCCCGATTTTTCAATTGCAGCTGTGTCACGCAAAGCAGCTGCAATTAAAAATGCAGAAAATAAAAGTCAAGTAAGAGCCCGGTTGGGCGGGTAGGCCAAAACAGCAGCAGACATAAAACCAGTTCTATGTATGCCCTCTGTTTGCTGCTTTTCAGAGCAACTGGTTCTACAGAAGTGGACAGAATCAGTAGAATCCCACCCCTGCTTTGTACCCTAAAAAGATATTGCTGTTTTTATGATGAAATCATTGGAAGTCCCGTTCTTCTGATTAACTTGCATGGTATACCCCAAAATAAACACATGCATGCATATACATGCTCTAGATTACTTATCCCCCAATCAGCACTTTGCCACTGACTGGGGATTATGAGATATTGGAGGAAAGAAGTCCAAACAAGAAGTGTAGGGAAGGAAGAATGGAGATTATACTGTATTCATAGATCATATTTCTTTCCCAGGTTACCCAAACTTCCATGGGCAATTTCCTCTTGCATGGAAAAAAGTTTGTACTGCAACCTTTTAAGAAAGACTGTTACCATATCCTCCTTTTCTGATATCAGTAGTTTAGCTCGAATTTTTAAAAAATGTGCATTTTTTTTGTGCCCACATTTCTTGGCAAGTTTTTCAGAAACAGTTTGCTGTTGTCTTGTCTCAACGGCTGAGAGTGTCTGACCCAACCGATCTTGCACGTAAAATAGGAGTAGAGCTCAAAGTCTCCCAATTTCTAGCTGGGTAACTTAACCACTATCCCAAATTTTATTGTCTAAACTCAATGACTTAAATGATAAAAGATGGATCCCCCAGTTAATGAATTATGCATATACATTTTCAATATAAATAGTGGGGAAGGGAGTAAGATTAGGCTTATTCAATTTGATCTCGAAACACAGACATCCTAACTATTCATTTATGTCAGAATATAAAAAGTGGTTCAGATTTGCATGAATGAGTCAATTGTATCCTCTTGCTGTCACAACAGCCCAAACTCTTTAGTAATACTGAAAACAATCACAGATGTGACTAAAGATGCAGTGTCTTTATTCAGCAACTAGCTGAAAGCCTTTTTTCCTACAAAAGGCAGCTCAATATTTGAATCAACATTAATTTTGGTTGGAAAGATAATCATATAAAAACATGATTAGGATTTTATGTATTATGTAAGTGTTCCTGTCCCTCACTATCTGCAGTTGTTTCACAGTTGGCCCCATGCGTAGAAGGAAAGAAATGAGGCAGTCAGCTGAGCAAGGTATCATGACCTTGCTTCTTCTATTGTATCTGATGGATGCTGTAAAATTGTTCTAATTAGAAAGGCTTCTAATCAGAACTCAATCATAATTCCAAGCTGGGAGGAGGGAACAGAATATTTGACCCCTCCCCTCCCACTTCTTCCTGCTGCATCCTCTTGCCTCACAATCAGGAGGCTGTGAGTTCAATCCTAGGTAGAGGCTAATATTTGGAATAGACTCTCCTGCTGGAGTGGGGGGTGGTGGACTAGATGACCTCCAAGGTCCCTTCCAACTCTGTTGTTCTATGTTCTATCCAGGAGTGGGATTCAAATTTTTTAACAACCGGTTCTGTGGGTGTGGCATGGTGGGTGTAGTTAGGTGGTCATGTGACTGGGTGGGTTAAAAGAGAGAAACTCACTTTTACAAAGCTCTTGGAACAGGATGGACGAGATTACCTCTAAGGTCCCTTCCAGCCCTGTTGCTGTGCTGTTTCTGTTGTGTAGAGAATTTGGTAGACTCCAAATACCTCAATCTGATTGGCCAAGAAGGCCGTTCTCAGATTGGTTACTTAAGAGCCATTCCGATTGGCCCGCTGAACGGTGGGAGCACTCAAGCAACTGTCATTGGCCACAAGCCATGAGCAAGTCGTTATAAGAAGGGCTGCTGTGGCTTGAGCCAATGTTCTGTTACCAGTTACTTTACTGTTTGAATAAAGAGCTGTTTGTTAGAACCCGGTCTCGCGCACCTTATTTCCGAACAGAACACTGGCAACAAGGATGGGATCATCGTAGAAGGTGAGACCAAAGCACGCGGCAACCAGAACCGAACAACAGAGATGGCCGGTAACAATGCGCTGCCCGCACCGAGGAAGATTGGGAGTCGTACATTGATCGCTTCCTAATGTTTCTAGAAAGCAAAGAGCTGCAGGAGATATCTGACCAGAGGATATCTGACCAGCTGTATTCCTCACGCACTGTGGACCAGCCGTTTTTAAAATGGCAAAGGCACCAGCTAAACCAAGAGACGGGAAGCAGATGGCATGGCCTGAGCTGAACAGAATGCTCTGAGCCCTTTATGCGCCTGTGGTCTCCAACCTGATCAAAAGGCATGAGTTTTACAAAAGAGACCAAAAGGAAGACGAGAGCGTCGGAGACTTCGTAGCAGCCCTGAGAAATATCAGAGGAGCCTGTGAGTTCCAGAACTTGGACGAGGCCATGAGGGACCACATGGTCCTCGGATTGAAGGATGCTACTCTCCAAAGCAAGCTGCTTAACAGACCGAATATTACAGTGGCCGAGGCCATCGCAGAAGCCACCGTTGCTGAAGCAGCCAAGAAATCTGCAGCCACTATGCACCAGATGAACACAACTCCAGATCCGCCAAAAAGAGGGTGGAAGGAAGCAAAAAACAGCCCACAGCGACCACCCACTATGAAGATCTCGACTCCCCGAGCGACACTGATGACGACAATGAAGATGTACATAGGCTTCAGTCGGACAAAAAATGGCAGGAAAAAAGAAAAGGCAGGCGGGAATTCCAGTGTGCTGGATGTGGAGGCAACCATCCGCGTTCAGAATGTAGGTTCCTAGATACCATCTGCAGAGCTTGTGAAAAACAGGGGCACATCGCAAGGTCTGCCGAAATAAAAAGAGCTATAGTCCTAAAAGACGCAGCAGCATCCCCCCCAGAAATGAAGAGAGACAAGCCGGAAACAGGTGGAACCGTGAGAGCAGAAACCGATGAACGAGCGACAGAGAAGAGATGCGCCAGATGATAACCATCGGAAATGTCAGGGCAGCTAACGTAAAAAAGGTCCGGGTAAAGGTGAACATTGAAGGGAAGCCCTGTGAGATGGAAGTAGACTCCAGATCATACTTATCAATGGTATCTTGGGACACTATCAGACGCCTGATACCAGACATCAAGCAAGAGAACTAGAACAACAAAAACTGATATTAAAGGACTACCAGGGAAACCGAATCCTGGTAGTGGGGCTTGGACATTTCCTAGTTGAATTTAAAAATCACGCTGAAATCCTGCCTCTAACAATCATTGACCGTAATCGCCCTAGCCTGCTGGGTATCGAATGGTTCGCGCCCCTGGGAATTAGAGTGACAGGGATCAACAGCGTAGTTGCGGCCAACTGGGAAGAGAGTCTGTTACAAGAGTTCCGGGATGTATTCGACGGGACCCTAGGCAAGTACAAGGGGACTCCAATCTCATTTAGCCTAGACCCGAAGACAGCTCCCATTAGGCTCAAAGCCAGACGCATTCCCTTTGCTTTAAAACCAAAAATAGACGAACAACTAAACAAACTGGGAAGAGAGAACAAGGGGTGTGAGAACCAATCGACCATGCCAGGTGGGAAACACCCATCGTGACTCCTGTCAAACTAGATGGGTCAGTGCGCATCTGTGAAGACTATAAGGCAACCCTAAATCATGCGCTCCAGCAAAGCGCATACCCAGTACCGGTAGTGCAACACTTATTGCACTCACTAGTGGGAGGAAAAATTTTTGCAAAGCTCGATCTCACACAAGCATATCAACAGCTACCAGTTGACCCTGCAACTGTAGAGGCACAGACTATAGTTACACACAGGGGGGCATTCAAGTGCAACCGACTACAATTTGGCGTTAGCGTTGCCCCAGGCGTTTTCCAAAGCCTCATGGAGCGCCTTCTAAATGGAATCAAGGGAGTCGTCCCCTATTTTGATGATGTACTGGTGTCAGCAAAGAACGTAAACCAACTAGAAAGTAGACTAAAAGAAATATTGTGACAATTCAGAGATGCAGGGCTTAAAGTCAAGAGGGAAAAATGTAAATTAGCCAGTGATCAGGTCGAATTTTAGGTTATCTCATAGATGAGCAAGGGATGCACCCCACCGAAAAAAAGATAAAGGCAATCAAAGATACACCTAGACCTAAGAACAAAACTGATTTACAAGCATTCTTAGGTCTCATAAGTTTCTACAATGTATTCCTGCCCCAAAAAGCAACCGTAGCACAACCCTTACATCTGTTGTTAGACAAAAAAACTATATGGAAATGGGGCCACCGGGAACAAGCAGCATTCCAAAGTATCGAGGACTTATTAACGTCTAACACCATTTTGATCCAGTACAGCAACACCTTGCCTTTGACGGTCACCTGTGATGCATCACCTTTTGGAATCGGCACCATACTGAGCCACCAGCTACCAGACGGCAGAGAGGCACCAATTGCCTTCTACTCCAAAACACTGTCAAAATCGGAAAGAAACTATAACCAACTCGACCGAGAAGCTCTCGCAATTATAGCCAGCATCAAAAGATTCCACGAATAGCTTTATGGTAGGACTTTTTCAATTATCACTGACCACAAACCCCTGCTAGGGACACTGGCAGGAAACAAACCAACCCCAAAACATTCTATCACCAAGAATGATGAGGTGGTCTGAATTCCTCGCTGCCTACAACTACACGCTCATCCATCACCCAGGAAAGACCATCACCCATGCGGATGCCTTGAGCCGTTCCCTACTGCCCAACACAGAAGACAAACCAGTTCCCACCGTCTCCATTCTCCAAATCGAGTCCTGGCCGAATCTGCCACTAACCGCAGCAGACATCACTAAAGCTACCGCGAAAGACCCACTGACAGCTTGAATCCTGCATTGGGTAGGTAAGGGCTGGCCGGATGAAAACAAAAGTGAAACTTTTAAACCTTTTCGCACCTGACAGACTGAACTGTCTATGGAAAAAGGCTGTATCTTGTGGGGGGATAGGGTGGTAATCCCAGAAAAATTACAGGAAGAGGTGTTGTGCATGTTGCACGAGGGGCACCCGGGCATAGTCAGAATGAAAGCCCTGGCCAGGAGCTACGTCTGGTGGCCAGGGCTGGACAAGGACATTAAACAATGGGTGAAAACATGTCAAGACTGCCAAAAATCACGGCCTACCTCCCCACTGGCACCAGTCATGGAATGGGAAACTCCCAGAGGACCATGGTCGAGACTGCATATTGACTTTGCTGGGCCTACAAAAGGGAACACCTATTTTATAATTGTGGACGCCGACTCAAACTGGTTAGAAGTCATTCTTATGGCATCCACTACCACCGAGGCAGTCATGAAACAGTTAAACAAACTTTTCACCATGCATGGTGTTCTGTATAAAATGGTATACTTCAAATGTCTCAAATGTGATTGGCCAGAAAGGCCTGCATGGGATTGGTTCACTAAGAATCAATCCAGGAGAACTGCCGAAAGGCGGCAAAATCAAGTAACTGCCATTGGCTACAAGCCGGCAGGCAAGCCGTATATAAAGGCTGCCGCGGCTTGAGCCAAACCATTCCGTTTGCTGTAAATAGTTAAATAAAGACATTGCTGTTGGAACCCGCTCTACCTCGCGTTTTTCCAGATGGAACACATGGACTGCCAGATGTAATAGTTTCGGATAATGGGCCCCAGTTTACCACTCTAGCGTTCGAGCAGTACTTGGCTGCACAGGGCATCTGACATGCCCTGACAGCAGCAGCTCATCCAGCTTCAAATGGGCAGGCTGAACGCATGATTCGATATACTAAGGAGGCCCTAGAAAAAATGGGCACGGGGGACGTGCAAGATAAACTTAATAGATTGTTAACACTCCAACATATCACCCCTAGCACAACAATCAACAAAAGCCCAGCAGAACTCCTCATGGGTAGGAAACTGCATTCCCACCTCAATAGACTGCACCCCACCTATACCTGGGACAAACCCCCTGACTCCTCCAGTAAATACCGCTCGTTTGAAATCAGCGATTTAGTCTACGCAAAAAACCTTACCAGGGACCCATTATGGCTTTCAGCCACAATTACCCAAATCACAGGCCCCCAGTCTTATTGACTTATTTTGGACAACGGTAGAACATGGAAGCAGCACATCGACCAGCTTTGCTCTCAAACACTAGAACACAACCCCACACCAGCGCCGAAAATAAATGAACCAAAAACAACTGAGGAGGGGGGGAACACAAAAACACCAAACACAATAATAATAAAAAAGAGACGAACCTCCAATAACACAACAACAATCACTACAAGAAACTCAAATAAAACAAAAAGACCACTCACAGTTAGACGACCTCCAGAGAAGAAGTCCAGGAGCAGAAGAACGAGGCGAGGCCTTCCTGGAAGGAAACAGCCAGGCCAGCTCAACCAGCCCAGATGAACCAGGAGGGAGTGGCGGAGCCACCTCAACCAGCCCGAGAAACTCAGGCGGGAGCGGCAAGGCTGACTCACCCTTCCAGGAGGCTCCATGGAGAAGACGCAGAGAAAAAGTGGTCCCATCTGAACTGCTTGAGGACCATGCTGAAACTGAGCTGTGCAGATCAACCAGGACTCGCAAGAGCCCCACCTACCTGCGTGACTACATTACGCATGTTGGACGAAACCAAAGGGGGAAGGGTGTTGTGTATAGAACTTGGTAGACTCCAAATACCTCAATCTGATTGGCCGAGAAGGCCATTCTCAGCTTAAGAGCCATTCCGATTGGCCCGCCAAATGGCGGGAGCACTCAAGCAACTGTCATTGGCTACAAACCGCAAGCAAGCCGTTATAAGAAGGGCTGCCGCAGCTTGAGCCAATGTTCTGTTACCAGTTATTTTACTGTTTGAATAAAGAGCTGTTTGTTAGAGCCCAGTCTCGCGCACCTTATTTCCAAACAGAACAGTTTCAAAGCATCCTCTGAAGCTGCATCTAGTGCCAGGGTTTGTGGTCTTTCCTTCCTCTCCTTTTTCTCTCCCTCCCTTCTTCCCTCTATCCATCAGTCCATCCACATCTATTTCTCATTCACTTTCACTTCCCTCATTCTCCCTTCCTTCCCTTTCTTTCTTTCTCCCCTTCTCTCCCTCTTTCTTTCTCCCTTCTCTCCCTCCC
>BLBF01000021.1:33941696-33953317 GCA_015471245.1 Laticauda colubrina | reverse complement strand
GGATATTCAGTTAGCAAAGTCCATGTAGAATATCCTATTGTCAGTTCTCATAAATCAGTCCGTTGTTGTCTCTCCCGTTCGAGCAATGCAGTCTTGCTTCCAAGCAGTAATCAGGGATCATCAAAGCCAGAGAGAGAGAGAGCAAGCTGTAGCCTTGCTACTTTTATATGGTTTTCATAACCACTCCCACAATTGCTATTTTACATTTAAAGCTGCATACACTAACTATGATTCATAGTTAGTATTTCACCTAAAACAGTTAGGGTGAACAATGTTATCCCTAACACATACCTTGTATGCCAGCAGTGTCTCTGTGTGTATGTATAGGTGACAGAAATAAAATGCAGAAAGTGGGATATAGCCTTACTCATCTTCAGCTGTTTGTAAGATTGGTTGCAGCTGGAGATATCTGGAGGCTGCAAATACAAGTGCAGGCAAGAGTCTCCTCAGGGCCAGGAATGTGACAGCCATTCCCTTTTTTTCTTCTGCTCTTCCCTGAGCTTGAGCCTGATTATCAAGCAATATCTTCTAATCTGCTGCCCTCTGAATGTTTCAGTCTATAAAACTCTTTGTTCTAATTAGTATAGTGTTCCAAGGGTGATGGAAGTTGTGTTCCAATGCATTTGTGTGCCAAGTTGAGAGAAACTGCCATCCACAGAAGGACTGCAGCATACAAGGAAGGCTAAAGACACTCCAGCCTACTTTATACTCTTCCAAACCCCACAATTAGCTCCTCCATCGTCAATGTCTGCAAAATCAGTAGCAAATAAGTGTTCTACTCTTATCAGTATCCTTTCAGCCAGTCCACTCAGAGGCCTTCTTACTGTTGGCTCCAGGATACTAGACATCCCTCTAGTCTAGCTCCTCCTGCTTCATTAGCCATGCATGATTCATTTTTCATGAACCAGACCAAATGGAGCATCATATTCAAAGATGGCAAGTATGTGAGGGAAGTGGATAAAACCACTTTCCTCACATAGGCTGGTTCTGCTTTAAAATGCAACTTCATTTTATCTCAGAACCTACTGTATCTCTGGGGCCTTGTTTTATCCTATCTCATTTTGACTGAATGAGTCATTGACAAATATATTGCACCCCACACCCACATCTTTCAGGACCTCAGATTTCTTGTTTCAAGGGTGCTGCCAGAAGTGATATTCAGCAAGTTCTGACCAATTCTGGAGAACCGGTAGTGGAAATTTTGAGTAGTTCAGAAAACCAGCAAACCAGCAGTCCCACCCCCATCTATTCTCTGCCTCCTGGGTCCCAGCTGATTGGCTGTGTCTTTTTTTGTTGCCCTGCACAGGAGAACAGAGCTGGAAAGCAGGTTAGTGGGGTGGGGAGGGAATGGAGATTTTGCAGTATCCTTCCCTTGCCATGCCCACCAAGCCACGCCCACAGAACCAATACTAAAAACTTTTGAATCCCACCACTGGATGCTATCTTCTGGGTCTTTGCCAAGACAAATAAATGACTGAAGAGCAGCACATATCCATTACCTGAACATCTGACACATGTAAATGAAAGATCAGAATCAGAATAGAGCTGGAAGGGACCTTGGAGATCTTCTAGTCCAACCCCCACTGAAGCAGAAGATCCTATACAATTTCAGACAGGTGACTGTCCACTCTCTTCTTAAAAACCTCCAGTGATGAAGCACTCACAACTTCTGAAGGAAAGCTGTTCCATTGGTTAATTGTCCTCTCTGTTAGGAAGTTTCTTCTTAATTTCAGGTGGTTTCTCTCCTTGATTAGTTTCCATCAATTGTTTCTTGTCCTGGCCTCTGGTGCCTTGGAAAATAAGTTGACCCCCTCCTCTTTGTGGCAACCTCTCAAATGCTGGAATGCTGCTATCATGTCCCCCCCTAATCCTTTCTTTTTTTTTAGACTAGCAAAATGCAAATCCTGCAGCCGTTCTTCATAAGCTTTAATTTCAAGGCCTTTAATCATCTTAATTGCTCTTTGCATTTTTTCAAAGGCTCAATGTCTTTTTTGTGATGTGGTGACCAAAACTGGATGCAGTATTCCAGGTGTAGTCCTACTAAGGATTTATGAAGTGGTACTAATATTTCACATGATTTTGATTCTATGCCTCTGTTTATGCAACCAAGGATTATATTAGCTTTTTTGGCTGCTGCCACATACTGCTGGCTCATGTTTAAGTGGTCATCCACTAGTACTCCAAGGTCCCTCTCACAGTTACTGCTTTTGAGCCAGGTTTCATCTAATCCAGGGCTGTCAAACTTGCGGCCCATGGGCCGGATGCATCACCTATTGGCTATGCCCACACCTGGATTAGCGAAGGGGGGGAAAGTCATGATACGGCATGTGATAATGCAGTGATGACACAAATTTGACACTCCTGATCTAATCTGTACTTGTATCTTTGAAAAAGGCTCCATGATGGTGGGAAGGAAAATCTGAGAAGTACTCACTCTTCTATATCATATATTAGAGATCTGATCCTGGTAAGCTTAGAGTCATAATTCCAGCTCATTCACACATTATATCCATATTCCTCCCTACAGGTGATGATTCTGTTATCCAGTTTATTCCAAGCATGGGTCCTGGTGTTCCTCCTTGGGATGTGGCTAATGTATCTCTGCAGGATGGACGACTGATCTTATGGGGCAGAGATGAGGAGGTGGGAGCATCTTTGACTTTTGGAATTCAAGAGGGAGCAGGAACAGAATCTAAGCATGCTCAGAGGTTATGGGGTTGAGGGTAGATTAATAATAATATATCAGAATAGTGAATCTACCTACAGAGTTCTCTTTTTTATTTTAGAATCTTCTTGAGAAGCGGAAAGGAACCAGCAGTTCTGTTTCAGAAAATAACTCAACATTCCAATCAGATAAAGAGAACAGTGAGTGTTGTCTCTTTCTTACACACCCATATTCCTAGGCTAAATATGTGACCAGCTTACTGGAAATGAAGAAAGGGTGGCTGAATTTAATTTCAACTTGTTCCCTCTCATTCACCCTATTATTGATATCAAGTCTTTCTGAAGCGTATTCACTGTTTCCTTGGAGTTGAATAGTGAGCAGCAGGACTGCTTGGCACTCTTGCCATTTTGTCTTGTTTGCAAGAATGATCACACATTTAACTGGGATTAACACTTTAATCCCCAGAACTAGCCATTTTAGATCCTTAGTAAATGCCTCATTTTTTTCCTTTCTTTTGAGATACGACACTTACCAGGAGATAGACCAATTGGTCTTCTGGTAGATCATCATATCTCAAATGTAAATAATTTACTGGGTCTTCAAATAGGGGTTTCTTGTCATTAGGATGGTAAAAGCCAAAGTTTCCATCCAAGACTAGGATGTTCAGAATTTGCACACCAGTTAAAACCAAAAGAGATGAGAAATTGCAAAGGAGTTTAATATATGGGGATTTCGATATCTTCTAAAGATTGAGAGATTAATAATCCCATGGGTAGAATAGAATAGAATAGAATGAATAGAATAGAATAGAATAGAATAGAATTCTTTATTGGCCAAGTGTGATTGGACACATAAGGAATTTGTCTTGGTGCAAATGCTCTCAGTGTACATAAAGGAAAATATACATTCATCAAGAGTCAAAAATCATAAGGTACAATTCTCAATAATAGTCTTTTAGAAAGCAAGAAACCCTGATATCATCCCTCTCTTCCTGACATCCCTCACCACCAATCCAGTACCATTGAAGCCAGCACTGTGAAGTTTGATAGGATAATTACTCCTAAGGTGCTCAGGTTTGTTTTTCATGGGGCTTAAATTTGCTCTTTGTTTCAGTGAAAGCTGAGTTCTTTCCTGAGTGGATAACCCCTCAGAATTAAAAAGACAGCAGATTCAGCTACTGAGTACAAAAAGGAAAAAGTAGACTCAAGAAACTACAAGCTAGTCAGCCTGACATTGGTACCTAAAAAAATTCCTAGAAAAGAAATCAAGCAATAAGTTTTCAAATTACTTTGAAAGGAACAAGGCATGAGTTTGTTAAAAATAGGTTGTTCCAGAGAAGACTTCCTGCTTTTATTTATTTATTTAATGCTGTGGATACAGTTAGTCTCCATCTTACAACCATAATTTAGTCCAAAATTATGGTAGCAAATCGTTATGGTTCATTTCTGCAAGTAAATTTCTGACCTTTCTCACAACATTGATCTCTGACGAGATCATCGCTAAGTGAATGCTGTGGTAACAGAAAACAGAAATCAGAGTTGGGAGGGACCTTGTAGGTCATCTAGTCCAACCCCCCACCCAAGCAGGAGACCCTACACCATTTCTGACAAATGGCAGTCCAACCTCTTCTTGAAAGTCTCAACTGATGGCGCTTCCACAACTTCTGAGGGCAAGCTGTTCCATTGGTTGATTGTTCTCACTGTCAGAAAGTTTCTCCTTATTTCCAGGTTAAATCTCTCCTTGTTCAGTTTCCATCTATTATTTCTTGTCTGGCCGACAGGCACTTTAGAAAATAGCTTGACCCCTTCCTCTCTATGGCAGCCCCTCAAATATTGGAAGACTGCTATCATGTCTCCCCTGGTCCTTCTCTTCAGTAGACTAGCTAAGCCCAGTTCCTGTAACCGTTCATCATATGTTTTAGTCTCCAGTCCCGAATCATCCTGGTTGTTCTTCTCTGTACTTTTTTTAGAATCTCAATATCTTTTTTACAGTGTGGTGAACAAAACTGGATGCAGTACTCTAGGTGTGGTCTTACTAAGGCTTTATAGAGTGGTATTAATACCTCCCTTGATCTTGATAGTATCCCTCTGTTCATATAATTTAGGATTGCATTAGCTTTTTTGGCTGCTGCTGCACACTGCTGGCTCATATTTAGCTGGTTGTCCACTAAGACTCCAAGATCCCTCTCACAGTTACTGCTATTGAGCCTGGTTTCGCCCAGTCTATATGTGTACTTTTGGTTTTTCTTGCCTAAGTATAGGACTTTACTTTTCTCTACATTGAATTTCATTTTGTTAGATATGGCCTAGTGTTTTAGTCTGTCAAGATCTTGAGCCTATCTTCTTGGGCATTAGCTATTCCTGTCAGTTTAGTATCATCTGTAAAATTGGTAAGTTCCCCTTCTATTCCCTCATCTAAGTTGTTAATGAAGATATTGAAGAGTACTGGGCCTAAGACGGAACCTTGTGGTCATTAAGTGAACCCATTTATTTGATTGGGTGTTCATGGAAACCAGCAAAAAATGTGACTGTAGATTGCCACAATAGGTTGTAACCTGATCTGCCTAAGAAGCAGTCACATGACAATGGGCGGGGGGGGGGGGGGCAATGCAACCATTTACAATATCTGGGGTACTTTATAGGCTGTAATGCATCTTGTTTCATAGCTATGACTCCCTGTACAGTGATCCACAATTCAGTAATGTATTTGATAAAGTTGACTACAGTCTCCTTCTTTATACAGTATAATAAAACAATATGGGATGGATACTCACATTAATAGATGGATGTGCAATTGATTGTGCAACCAGCCTCAATATATGATCCTTAAAGAACTATGTCCACATGAATGAAGGCAAGCCTGGACCCAATGCTTTTCAACATTTTCACAAATGACTTTATGTGAGAGCATATATGTGACAGCTTCAGTAATTTGCAAATAGCTCTATGCTGGGAGGAAGCTACCCAAAGTTCAAAAGATCTTGAATGACTTGAATATTGGGCCTTATCTAACAAAATGCAGTTCAGTGGCAAGAATTGCATTTGGGTAGCAAAACAAGTTGTATCTGCCTCAATAGTCATACTTATATGAAGGATTTGAGTACCCTAACGGATAACACATTAAGCACAAGCTAACAAAAGAACACTGCAGAATTGGAAAGAATGCAGAGAAGAGTGAAAAAGCTTTGAAGTTAAATCCTATGAAGAATGGTTACAGGAACTGTTCAGCCTAAGAAAGAGAAGATGAAGGGTAGACATTACAGCAGTCTTCCAATACTATAAGAGCTATTACAAGAAATAAGATGTGGATTTATTCTCTGTAACTCCCAAGATAGGACAAAGGGCAATGGGAAGAAGCTTAAAGAGGGAAGTTCAAATCTAAAATAAGGAAGAATTTCCTGAGTATGAGAGTTATTAAGAACAGCCTCTTTCCTGTAATTATAGTTGCTTTATCAATGAAGTTTTCAAGAAAAGCTCAGTAAACCTGTCTGAGATGATACCAGAATTAGGCTACTGGGATTCGAAAAGCTTTAAAAGACCCTTCCAATCAGAGATGGTATTCAGAGGTCCTGACCAGTTCTGGAGAACTGGTAGCAGAAATTTTGAGAAGTTTGGAGAACTGGCAAATACCACCTCTGACTGGAGATTTTACAGTATCCTTCCCCTGCCATGGCCACCAAGCCACGCCCACAGAAGTGGTAGTAAAAAAATTTGAATCCCACCACTGCTTCCAACCCTTTGATTCTATAATGCATTTGTCCCCCAGCTGTTTCACTGTGTTTGACTTCTATTTAATTTACTTTGTTACAGAAGAGTGTTTCATAACAGGACAGGCTCCTGAGAAAAAGGCTTTAAAGGATGCTTCTTCAGGCACACAGCTTGGCAATGTGAAGGTACAAGAGATGTGGGGGAGAGGGGTAGGCAGGCAAGAAAATCAACTAAAATCAACTCTTGATGACACCCTAGCTTCTCAGGGTCTCTCTGTGGCCCTGCTTTCCCTAGTTTAGTATTCCCAGATGTTCCAGAATCTGGAATTAAAATCCTATTCTAGGAATGCTACTTCAGAGTTGTAGCAGCTTGTCACATTATTCTTGTCCTCCCTCAGTCATTGTAGATCATTGTATCCTTCTGCTTCATCACTCCTCCACCAAGTGCTCAGTCACTTGTATCTAGCTGCATTATCTCCAAATTTCCCACATTAAAATAAAAATCAATGTTCGAGGCCTTGAGGGACATTCATTTGGGAAGGTGCTGTCTTTGGCTATGATACGTGGCTTGGATCAATTGGTCTTAACTGCACCACAACTATCTTGCTGAGGCATAGCCCATTTATTCTTGTTCTCTGCCAGGGAGACATTGCCTGGGTTGGCTTCTGAAAGGCTGAGAACTTTGGAAGAACACTGGGGCAAAAAAATTCTAGCTTTCTTTCAGCTACGCCCCTTAGCTTCAAAGGTAGGAAAATCCTCATGATTATTCCTTTTTCTTATCCTATTTCCAGGGAATGCTTTGGAGACGGTTCAGAGATTGGAAGGGATGGGTCCATCCTAACACTGATTCCTCAAGTGAATCTGTTGTGAACAACAGGTAGGCTCCAACAGGAATTCTCATCTTGTGCCTTATCTTGTGCATCTCTTTCTTGATTCACTTTGTTTTACTAAACATATTGGTTTAGGTGTGATGGGCTCAACCTATTCTTTATGTTTCAGTTGGTATCCTGACAGCAAGTTTGAGATATGGTCCCAAAGTGTTATTTGTCTGTTCTTTGAGCTTCCATTCATTTAATCTAGATTTCTGCAATCCATTGCTTTCTCAGATGGGCCATATTGGTGTGGGGGGGTTGTTCATGTGAAATGTACCAGTTGGGGAAACTGATAGTCTGACCCAAAACAAAAGATCTGAATATTTTATAACAGAGAAAAATATTGGAGAATTGTGCAAGAGAAAATTAAAATTTAAGACTGAAAGCATCTTTATAAAATACTGTAACTATTATGGCATATAAAAGGTTGCTAGATCAATGTCTTCCTGATAGCTTAAAATGCCATGAAAGGATGCTATGATTACTTTTTTATTATTACGAATTTACTGCCACCTTAAGGCAGCATGTGGCAATAGCTGTCACAGCTGTCCCCAGAACCCATGATATTCCAGCAGTTACTTCAACTCTGTCTTGAGCCCAAACAGTAATTTTCACAGTTTGCTTCATTTGTAACTTATCATCAGGGGCCTTGTTCTGGAATACATTTCCCATTTCTTCATCCCAAATTGGCTTCTGGACAGGGGTGGGATTCAAATTTTTTAACAACCGGTTCTGTGGGCATGGCTTAGTTGGTGGGTGTGGCTTGGTGGTCATGTGACTGGGTGGACATGGCTTGGTGGTCATGTTATTGGCTGGGTGTGGCCAACTCAACATCATTCACATCGAGGCACACATCTCCTCACCTGGCCTCTCATGACTGTGGGGATGCTGCAACAGTCATAAGTGTGAAAAATGGTCATAAGTCACATTTTTCAGTGTCATTGTAACTTTGAATGGTCACTCCACACAAGCAAAGTACCAGCAAAGGAGAAGAAAAAAACTCCAGAGAAGTTCCCGAGACAGGAAGTCTAGTCCTGCCAAGAATGTAATAAGGATTAATCGAGAAGCAGTTTCTGTAAGCAACACCAGAATGTTTCCTTCCTGCCTTCCTTACAGGATTTGGCCAGTAATTTCTTCGAACTTCTTAGCATGTTAACAACCGGTTCTAGCGAATAGGTGCGAACTGGTAGAACCCCACCCCTGCTTCTGGGTTCAAAGCGTGGTCTTTGAATTTTGTACTGGTATGCCTATGTCTTTGCTTCCAAAAATTATCCTGACTGATCTACAAGGCAAAGGGTCACTGACTCTCTGAATTCTGAAGCAAAGCCTCCTTTCCAGAAAACAGTTTGGGAGGGTTGGGTGTTGACTGTAGTAGAATCTTTTGAGTCTTTGGACAGGGCTCTTCCTCTTCTGGTGTCTCACTCAATTCTAGTCTAAACCTAGCAGAAAGAGCAGGCCTACAATGACTTCCTCAACTGATGATCTGAAAAGAATTTCTGAACAGCAACAGGTCCAGATAATGATTGTGTCAGCTTTGGAAGCCATATTAACAGAAGCTTCCATACCGCCACATTCCTGTGCCTGGGAAATTAGGATGGGGGATTTTTAGAGTACTAGTAGTTAGTAATTAGACACACGAACATCTTTATAATGTGGTACTTGTCTATTTGAATGATGTTCTCATCTACACTGAAATGGATGGACGACCCATACCCCTAGTGCGCCAAGTACTGAAAAAACTTATAGCAGCAAATCTGTACATCAAGCTGTCGAAATGCAAATTTCACCATGTGCAATTGGACTACCTGGGCTACCGAGTTTTTAGTGAAGGTATAGAGATGGACTCCACCAAAGTACAAGCTGTTCTGGGTTGGCAAGCCCTTTGCATCCGCAGACAGCTACAAAGCTTTCTGGGGTTTGCAAATTTCTACCAACAATTCATCCCCTCTTTGCAAGATTGACAAACCCATGATGGACCTCCTAAAGACAGGGAGTACAGGAATGAAACCCTTCCCGGGTCAACCCCTACAGTGGGACCTAACCTGCCCAAAAGCATTTGAAACACTTAAAGAACTGTTTGCAAAAGAACCGGTACTGAAGCATCCTAATCCCGAACAATCCTTCATCATTCAAGTGGATGCCAGCGATGTGGCAGTAGGAGCAGTGTTACTCCAAAGAAATGACCAAGGAAGCCTCAAGCCCTGTGCCTACACTTCCTGTAAGGTCACGTACACAGAGAGGTGATGGACTACATGGGAAAAAGAGGCTTTCGCGGTAAGGTGGGCACTGCAAACCTGGCACCACCTGCTGGAAGGGGGCCAGAGACCATTCAAAATTTGGACTGACCATAAAAATCTGGAAGCCCTGAGGACCCTGTGAAAACTATCACCCAAAGAAGTCTTCTGGACCCAATATTGCAACTGATTCGACTTCATGCTAAAACACATCCCAGAGGAAAGAACTTTCTGGCTGATGCCCTCTCTCACATGCCCCAGTATAAATGGGAAAGGAAGGAGGTTGCAACTCTCTTCATCCCCCCTACCCAAATAGCTGCCCAAAGCTCTATGTCCCAGAATTCCTATATACTCTAGTCCAGTGGTTCCCAAACTTTTTCAGTCCACTGCCCCCTTGATGCTACAAACTCATCCTTGGTGCCCCCCCACCCAGGGATGGGATTCAAATTTCTGGAGGCATGGCCTAATTTGAGGATGTGACTTGCTGGTCACATGACTGTGTAGGCGTGGCTTTTTAGTCATGTGACTGGGTGGGGATGGCTTGTTGGTCATGTGACTGGCTGGCGTGGCTTGCTGGCTGGGCATGGCTTTCTGGTCACATGACTGGGTAGGTGTGGTTTGGTGGTCATATGACTGGGTGGACGTGACTGGCAGACAAGTGGTCCTCACTTAATGGCCGGTTGTTTAGCAAGTGTTTTAATTAATTTATGACTGGCCTCTCCAGAGCAGTTTTGCATGGCTGTCAAAACTCCAAAAACAGGTCAACTGTTTTTGGAGTTTTGACAGGCATGCACACACGTACACACACACTCCCTTCTAACTCTTCTAACCCTGCTGGAGCAGGTCATTAGACTAGAATTGGCAAAGCATCTCTGATTAGATTCTAGTAGTGAATAAAATCGAATCAGAGATGCTTTGCCGATTCTTGTTGATTTATTTCATTTGTATTTCTTTATTTTATGTTGCTGAATTGCATTGACATGTGTGTCCCTTCTTGTGCACAACCCAGAAGCTTTTGTGATTCTTTGCAGCAAAAATTACCAAATTACCAACCTCTGGCTTTGCTCTACTTTTCAAATGTGTGCCACTACCACATTCTAGGTACCAGCCCCGCATGTCCACCCATTGAGCCCACTGCACCAGAGGGACCTGCCCAAGCAAGTCTGAGCGGAGTGGTGCACCAAGTCAATAGGGTGAGCCTGAGAGAGGGAAAGAGAGAGAGAGAAAAGAAGGAAAAAAGGGAAAGAAAGAAAAAGGGGAAGACAAAGAAAGAGGGGGAGGATGGAAGGAAGGGACAGAAAGAAAAAGAAATAAAGGAGGGAAGGAGGGAGGAGAAAGATAATGAGATATCTATTCTAGTGCAATCATCTGCTCCAGCAGGGTTAGAAGGGAGTGTTGTGTGTGTGTGTGTGTGTGTGTTCTTGTAATTTACCAATACGTTTTGGTTTTGCCTTCTTCAGAATTCGCACTGTAATACATTGGGGAAAAGTAATTTTTAGGGTGGAGAACTGGTCCAATGGATTCTGTTTAAAACCTCAGCAAAATGTGAGAGCTTCCTGATAGTCTTGGCCATGTTTCATCCACAAAACCTTTAATAGAAGCCAAAGATGTTTCACTGTGCTGGCAAAGATGTTTCAATGTGGAAAAGGGCCTCAGTCTAAACTAGGCCTCATTTCAATCTGATGCGTCAGGTCTCTCTCTCTCCTTCCCTCCCTCTCTCCCTCCTTCCCAGACTGGCTTTGCTCTACTTTCCCGATGTGCCTGTGGGGCTGGCATTGTGAACATGGATGGATGGATGGAGAGAGAGAGAGAGAGAGAGAGAGGTAAGTAGGTAGATAGATGATAGATAGATAGATAGATTGGTAGATAGGTAGGTAGGTAGGTAGGTAGGCAGGCAGATCTTTTGGATGAATATATGAGTAGGTAGGTAGGTAGATTGGTATATAAGTAGGTATGTAGGTAGATCTATATTGGTAGGTAGGTAGACAGAAAAAAAGACAGGCAGGCAGGCAGGTAGGTAGATAGGCAGTCCTTTTGGATGGATGGATGGATGGATGGATGGATGGATGGATGGATGGATGGATGGATAGACAGACAAAAGAAAGAAAGAAAGAAAGAAAGAAAGAAAGAAAGAAAGAAAGAAA
>BLBF01000021.1:33867750-33927183 GCA_015471245.1 Laticauda colubrina | reverse complement strand
GACTGATTTGTAAGTGAACTGACATAGGATATTCTACATGGACTTTGATAACTGAATATCCCTGAATGGACTGACTAAATGATACATGACTATTGGACTGTTATTTTGACTATGCTATGAACCTATAATGGAATAAACTATATTCTTGATAGCACAAGCGTATCTGTTATTTTTACTGTATGTTAATAAACATACAAGCTTAGCTCACTCATTTATCTGTGTGCCTATCTGACTAACGCTGCACATTCTGTTTAGCTTGTCTCCCTAACCCTGGTTGGGGAACCCAGGCTTAACACTGGTTATGGGCCCAGAGGCTGCAAAGTCAGTTTAACTAGGATAAAACAGATTTATGTAAAAAGTGAGAGTTTGTGTTGTTATACATTACAGTAAACAGACAGCTGTGTTTTATTAATTATAGTTTTATATCCATATAAGAAAACATGGCACAAGTCAATCTACAAAGTTTGTCCCTTATATCCAAGCTGGATGGAACAAACTATGTATCATGGTCTACAAAATGTAGTCTACTTCTACGAAGAGAAGGTCTGTGGAACATAATTGAAAATCCACCAAACGTAGAAGAATGGGATCCAGAGGATGAGGAAGACAGACTAAAGATAGAAGAATTTATGCATAAAAATCAACAAGCCATTTGCATAATTGGGTTAACCTTAACTGATCAACAGCTTATTTATATCCACGGAGAGAAAACGGCTGTTGGGTGTTGGCAGAAGCTGAAGAGGATTTATGTTCGAGATAATGTTGGTGCTCACATAAATCTAACACGGAAGCTTTTCAGGACGCATCTCCAAACAAATGGTGATATGCTGAGTCATTTGAAAACTATGCAAAGCATTTTTCAAGAACTGCACGAGAAAGAACTTATTTTCTCTGAACTACACCAAGTCTACATAATTCTATCTTCCCTTGATGAAAGTTATGATAACTACGTAACTTCACTTGAAATTGTGCCAAAGGAAAGTTTTTTGCTCGAATGGGAGAGACAACAAAGGACTGATTTGTAAGTGAACTGACATAGGATATTCTACATGGACTTTGCTAACTGAATATCCCTGAATGGACTGACTAAATGATACATGACTATTGGACTGTTATTTTGACTATGCTATGAACTTATAATGGAATAAACTATATTCTTGACAGCACAAGCGTATCTGTTATTTTTACTGTATGTTAATAAACATACAAGCTTAGCTCACTCATTTATCTGTGTGCCTATCTGACTAACGCTGCACATTCTGTTTAGGTTGTCTCCCTAACCCTGGTTGGGGAACCCAGGCTTAACACTCATGCATTCCAGAACTTCATGAGGATGCCACCAGCCATGTTTGACGAAGTTGTGGAGCGTCTGACACCCAGGTTGACCAAGTCGAGCACCAACTTCCATCCCAGCCTGGACCCTGGGCTGAAGGTGGCACTGACTCTGCGCCACCTGGCCTCCGGGACCACGTACAGAAACATGCAGTATGCCTGGAGGGTGCCACACAACACCATCAGCATTGTGGTCAAAGAAGTGGTTCCCCCACACCATTGGAGCCATAGATGGGAAGCACGTGGCCTGCAAAGCTCCACCCAACGCAGGGTCCACTTATCACAACTACAAGGGCTTCTTCAGCATCTTCCTCTTTGCCATGGTTGATGCTGATTACAAGTTCATGTACATCGATGCTTCAGGCAACGGGTCATCTTCAGATGCCCAGATATACAATGCCAGTGACCTCAAGGAAGGGCTGGAATGCAACCTCATCATGGGTTTCCCAGATCCAGACCCCCTACCCAATGACACACAAGATGTGCCCTACTTCTTCATGGGTGATGACGACTTCTCCCTCAGAACCTACCTCATGAAGCCCTACAGTTCCAGATACCTCACCCGTGAAGAGAGGATCTTCAACTACAGGCTGTCCAGGGCAAGACGGGTGGTGGAGAATGCCTTTGGCATCCTGGCCAACAGGTTCCAGGTACTTCTCACCACCATGCAGCATCACCCACAAACCATGAGGAGCATCATGGAAGCTTGCTGCATCCTGCATAATCTCATGCGCACCCACTACCCAGTGTTGCAGAACAGGCTCGTGGACCACCAACAAGGCAATGGGGACATGGAGCCTGGTGAATGGAGGCAAGGACGAAACCTGATAGATACTGTGGATGTGCAAGGCCCCAACAGAGCTTCACGTGAAGGGAAGAAGCAGTGCAACCTCCTGAAACACTGGTGCAACTCCCCAGCTGGAGCAGTGGAGTGGCAAGACAGGATGATAGATGCTTAATGGATGCTTCCTTCAGCCTGTCTCATCACACTGATGAGATTGTGCCATGTATGTTGAGTGGCCTTACAATTAATAGGGCATTAATAAAGAGTTTTGTTTATGTTGAAATGTGAATCAATGATTAAATTGTTATTGATAATAAAGGGCCATATGTGTGGCAGCTGGGAGGGTGGACCATACAGTCCCACTATGCTTGCACTGGCGGTTTATCTATCCCACAGCTATCCATCCCACAGCTATCCTTACCCATCCCACAGCTATCCTTACCCATCCCACAAGCATGCAAAGGCTTAACCCTTTTTTCAAAGTTTTCCCCAACACTTTATTAAGTAAAAAAAAATGAACCAAGTGTGTGAAGCAAAGATAACCTTTATTAATAACAAACTGTATGACTTTATTAAAAAGCAAAATGACCCAAGTAAAGTGTCTTTAAGCAAAGATAAGGTGAGCAGGTAACAACTCAGTCTCTGGCACTCTTTTCAGTCACTCTGAGGCGTGCCCATGGTCTCAGATGTAAAGGGGCCAGGGACTGTGGAGGTGGCTGTTGCTGGAGTGCTGGTCTGAGGCTCCATTGGGGTGCCTGCCCCCGAGAGTACAACAGGAGATGGTGTGTGTAGGAAGCTCTCAGAGAGCTGATTCAGTCCCGTGAGGTTGAGAGGCACTTCCTCAAAGACCTGGGATGTGAGGCCCAACACTGATGACAGATGTTCTGAGGAAGGGCTTGGCTGTGGGGTGGAGGAAGGAAGAGTGCAGTGGGGCTGTCTGGTCTGCAGCTGGCTCAGCTGAGTCATCTGTGGTATCTGTGGCATCCGAGGAACCTGGGTCTGGACTGGGAAGGGCTGCCTCTGCTGTGGCAAGTCCTGGTAGTGGTAGGCTGGGTAGGCAAGGGGCTGCTGAAATCCATGGAAGGGCTGTGACATCGGCTGGGGTGGAGGAGCAGACTGGAGTGGGTAGCAGTAGGTTCATCTTGGCCTGGAGGGTGGTGCAGAAGAGCTGTGATCCTCTCCTTCATCACCTGGTCCTGGGCCTCGGGCATGTCCATGAGGGTCTTGCCCATGTACGTGATGAAGGGCTTGCAGTTGGAGGATGGTATGTCAAAGTGGACCAGCTGGGAGAGGAGATCTGTGCTTGCTTTGATTGTGTTCCTGATCTCCAAGAGGACAGTGTGGCTCTGTCCCTCTAGTCTGCCTCTCTGCCTGCTTTCTGTGGAGGTGGAGCTGGGTGTGGGTGTGGGTTGGTCTCTGGTGGCTGCCTCTTCTTGCTCCATCTGAGACAGGGGATCCTCCACGTCCTCTGGCATGGGGAGTGCATCTGTGGGGGGGTCTCTGTCGTGGGGCCCTCCAAAGACACTGTAGCTGGACACTGTAGCTGTCTCCTGGCTGGAAGAGGAGTGGTTCTCTGTGGGCTGTCTGAAGGAGAGGGTTGACAGAGGGGCTGCTCCTCGGTGGCGGATCTCACCCTCCAGGAAGCTGTACCTGGCCATAACAAAGTTCTCCCGGTCAGTTAGCTTGACAGCAGCCTGGCCAGATCTCTTCAGGTGCAGCTTGCCATACCAGGTGTGCATATGCTTCCACCACCCCAGGAGGACATCTGAAGTGTAGCCCAGGCTCTCCGCCTTCTGTCTCCATGCTGCCTGCTTCTGCTTGGTGTCGCGATAGAGCCTGTGGCCCTTCCTCCACAGGTACTCGTTCTTCCTCAGCCATTCCAGCACCTCCTCCTCATGGTCCTCTGCAATGAAGTACTGTTTCCGCTCCCCCTTCTCCTTGCCTTGCTTCTTCCTCCCTCTGGCAGGGGCTTCAGGGCCTTCAGCAGCAGGGCTTTGAGGGACTTGGGGCTGGTCCACCACAGCAGCAGCACCAGCAGCAGGAGAAGCACCAGCAGCACCAGCAACACCAGCAGCAGCAGCAGCAGGAGAAGCACCAGCAGCAGCAACACCAGCAGCACCAGCACCAGCAGCACCAGCAGCTTCAGAGTCAGCGCCAGGGGGTGGGATGGTGTTTCTGTCCTTCTTGCCAGGGCTGGCAGGAGTAGGCACAGGCTTCCTCTTCTTCCCCATGGCGTTCTCTCAAGATGTCTCTGGCAGCAGGTCTTTCCTCTGAATGGTGACCTGCTTGCGAGCTGCATCCTTTTATATCTGCAGAGCTTACGCAATTCATCCTTCCCGCATGCGCAGTGAACGCTTTGCATCCGCTAGGCATCCGCTAGGCATCCTATAAGCGTCCGTGATGCATCCGTGTCATCTGCTACGCATCCGCTACGCATCCGCTCCTTCCGCTACGTCCGCTTCGCTGTTCTCCCCCGGAAGCCCTGCAGATGTGTCATCTGCTTCCATCTGCTTCCATCCACTAGGCTTTCTATGAACGTCCGCTTTACATCCCCGCTACATCCTCCCCATGTCCGTTCCTTTCCGTTGTTGTCTGCTCTGTTTTTGCAAATTTGGGGCACTTTTGAGAGCGGATAACAACGGATGGAAAATTTGCTCATCCGCTGTGTCCTTTTTACATACATTTTGCATCCGTTGGCCAATGTGACCTAGCCTTAAGTTAGAAATACAATTGTGGGTTGTGACCCAGAACTGTGGCTCTGCAAACATCTATGCCATGCCAGTCACCTAGTTGTAACTTATGGGGGAATGTATCACAGGTGATATTATAACCAAGCCAAACTTTTTGGAGGATTGCTGTGAAGTGGACCCAAGCAAATGTCCTCCCCATGACCTGGCTGAGAATCGCAACCATCTGCAACAACTCTGCAAAGAGGTCTTCCTAAGGATTGCTATGTCCAGCAGGTGCGTACTTGAGTATCAACCAGGGTGGTCAGGGAGTTTTTTCTCTTGCCACCACTGAGTGGAGGCCAGCTTTGCTTTGTAGAAGGATTTCTGGGCTGCTGAATCAAAAAGGCCTGATCCAGGATCTTTGATGGCTCATCTAGCACACAGCCTATAGGCCCAAATGAACTAGAAAAATGGACTGTTCTGCTAGGAATAGGTTTAGTATGAAAAGTTAAGTATAATGAGTATACATTTGCAATTTACCCTTATCTTAGTTTAAGCAGCTCACCTTCATGTGAGATTATATGAAAATGGCTTTACAGTAATAAGTTGTGTTAAGCCTGGGTTCCCCAACCAGGGTTAGGGAGACAACCTAAACAGAATGTGCAGCGTTAGTCAGATAGGCACACAGATAAATGAGTGAGCTAAGCTTGTATGTTTATTAACATACAGTAAAAATAACAGATACGCTTGTGCTATCAAGAATATAGTTTATTCCATTATAAGTTCATGGCATAGTCAAATAACAGTCCAATAGTCATGTATCAAGTAGTCAGTCCATTCAGGGATATTCAGGTAGCAAAGTCCATGTAGAATATCCTATGTCAGTTCACTTACAAATCAGTCCTTTGTTGTCTCTCCCGTTCGAGCAATGCAGTCTTGATTCCAAGCAGTAATCAGGGATCATCAAAGCCAGAGAGAGAGCAAGCTGTAGTCTTGCTTCTTTTAAAGTGTTTTCATAACCACTCCCTTAATTACTATCCCACAGTTAAAGCTGCAGACACTTTAACATACACAACTATGAATCATAGTTATTATTTCACCTAAACCAGTTAGGGTAAACAATGTTATGTTAATTGGCTACAAGTGAGATCCTCAGATGTTTCTGAGCAAAGTCCCTAAGCTGGTTATAGGCAAATTGTGGTTGGTCACTCCATCCAGACCCAAGCATACTCTGAAACAGAATTCAATATATCCAGGCAAGGTTGTTTAGCCAGAAAACATGGCTGTAACAATTGTGTAGATCAGTGGTCACTATTATACCTTTAGGCCTTCTTTCAGCCTGTCATCTTTCTCTTTGCAGCTCCTTTCCAGCTGAGCTTAGTGAGATCTTCACAGCCTGGCAAGAGGCATGCCAGTTGCGCGGCAAGGTGGACATTGGCCAGCGACTTGTCTCTGCTTCTCTATTCTTGCGCTTCCTTTGTCCAGCCATTATGTCCCCCAGCCTTTTTGGCCTCACACAGAAATATCCCGATGACACCACCTCCCGCACCCTCACCCTGGTAGCCAAGGTTATTCAGAATCTGGCTAATTTCACCACGTAAGTAACCATGTCCCTGGTTCAAAATTCTAAACACTTGACCTCAAGTACAAACTAGTACTACAAAAAGAAATAGAACAGACAGGACAGTGGTCCAGTGGTGGGATTCATTTTTTTTTTAATCCTGGTTCTGTGGGCGTGGCTTGGTGGGCATGGCAGGGAAGGACACTGTAAAATCTCCAGTCAGAGGTGGTATTTGCCAGTTCTCCGAACTACTCAAAACTTCCGCTACCAGTTCTCCAGAACTGGTCAGAACCTGCTGCCCTGGGCATAGGGTTGGACTAGAAGACCTTTGAGTCCCTTCCAGCTTTTTGATTCTATGATTCAAGCCTGTTCTATAAAAAGGAGTGCATTGATATTCAGAGCAATGACATTATATGCTTCTGTGAGCATATGCAGAAGGTGAAGAAGACAGAGCAGATTTTGAAAAGACATCTGGGGGAAACAGACTTTCCAACTATGGAACCAGGGGTGGGATTCTACCAGTTTGCACTTATTCTCTAGAACCGGTTGTTAACATTCTAAGCAATTCAGAGAACCAGTTGTTAGAAGAAATTACTGGCCTAATCCTGTAAAGAAGGCAGGAAGGAAACATTCTGGTGTTGCTTACAGAAACTGCCTCTCCATTAACACTTTTTACATTCTTGGCAGGACTAGACTTCCTGTCTCTGGAACCTCTTTGGAGTTTTTTTCCCCTCTTTTGCTGGTACTTTGTTTATGTGGAGTGACCATTCAAAGTTATAATGGCATTGAAAAAAATGACTTATGACCATTTTTCACACTTACGACTGTTGCAACATCCCCACATTCATGAGAGGCCAGGCAAGGAGATGTGTGCCTTAATGTGAGCGATATTGAATTGGCCACATCCAGCTGATAATATGACCACCAAGCCATGCACACTACCTAAGCCACGTCCACAGAACTGATTGTTAAAAATTTGAATCCCACCCCTGTATGGAACTATGCGAAAATATGATTCTTGTTTAATTTAATGTATAATATAGCAAAATACAATTTTAAAAAACCCTCATAACTAAGATCAGTCCAAGATGTCAGAAAAACACTTTTTAAAAGTGGGGATGTAGGGAAAAAATACAAGAAAAATGATAGTCCTATTTTTCTCTCCTTTCATTGGCAATCAGGATTTTGAGGTCTCCTACCTGTTGATAATGATACAATGTACAATTATTTAAATCTGATTACCTGAATCTTTAACCATGCTAAAGTGTACTTAGCTCCATATGACTATGTTGGTATTGCAATCATAATGATATTTTTTCTTCCAGGTAACTCAGATAAGTGGCCATTATTGGTCTCCATTGTCCATGAGTTTCTCTGCTCTCTTTTAAATCTATACAATTGTAGACTACCTGCTACATCCACAATTGTAGGATACAAAACAGACCTACTACATTTGTGCCTTGCTTTGGGAGTTTCCCATCAACCTCTGGTTGGCACAGCACAACATTAAAGATGTGCTGAATAGCTGGGATGTTTGTTTAATCTAGCTGGGTTCTTCTTGGGCTTATAGTGGCCTTATGAGGAACAAAGTCGTTGGGGGGGGGGGGGCAGGGTTTCCAATTGTTTTCAGTCACAGAAACTATTACTTTTTAAAAAAATTCCAGAACTCCTCATCTAGAAAATAGTGCCTGTGATTTGTGTGTGTCTGTGTGTGTGTGAGAGTGAGAACGAGTCCTGTGTTTCCAATAGAACAGAACAGAACAGAATAGAAACTGAATAGAACCTTCCAACCTTCCACTCAGCTTCTTTCAGAAGTTGTGGCACCTTCATCGCTGGAAGCTTTCAAAACGAGACTGGACTGCCATCTGTCAAAAATGGTATAGAGTCTACTTGGGGATGGGAGCGGGAGTTGGACTAGATGAGGACGACAAGGCCCCTTCCAACTCTGTTAATCTGTATCTTCTGTCTTTCTAGAGTCTCAACATCTTTTTTATAGTGTGGTAAACAAAACTGGTTGCAGTACTCTAGGTGTGGTCTTACTAAGGCTTTATAGAGTAGTATTAGTACCTCATTTAATCTTGATTGTATCCCTCTGTTAATGCAATTTAGGATTGTGTTGGCTTTTTTGGCTACCACCGCATACTATTAGCTCATATTTAAGTGGTTGTACACTAAGACTCCAAGATCCCTGTTACAGTTACTACTATTAAGCCTGATTTCAACCAATCTATATGTATACTTTTGGTTTTTCTTGCCTAAGTGTAAGACTACTTTTCTCCACACTGAATTTCATTTTGTTAGCTAGGGCCAATGTTCAAGTCTGTCAAGATCCATCTGGATCTTAAGCCTATCATTTAGAGTGTTGGCTATCCCTGCCAGCTTAGTATCATCCATAAATTTGATAAGTTCCCTTTCTATTCCCTCATCTGAGTCGTTTATCATGAAGATATTGAAGAGTACTGGGCCTAAGATGGAACCTTGTGATACCCCACTTCTTATTTCCCTCCATGTAGACATAGTACCATTAAGGATTACTCACTGAGTATGATTTGTCAGCCAGTTAAGAATCCATCTGGTGGTGATGCTATCTATCCCACCTTTTTCTAGCTTACCAAGAAGTAAGATGTGGTGTACTTTGCCGAATGCCTTGCTGAAATCTATTATGTCCACAGTGTTTCCCTGGTCAACTAATTTAGTCACTATGTTTTTTTAAATTATCTTTTCCAGAACGTTCCCTGGCTAATTGGTCTGTAGTTTCCTGGGTCTCTTCCCACCCCCTTTTTTTTTTAAAGATGGGAACCACATCATCTCCTTTCCAGTCATCTCCTAGTTCCCCAGAGCTCCAGGATTTTTGAAAGATGTGGTACAGTGGTTCTGAAATGACATTTGCCAGCTCCTTTGGAATTCTGGGATGTAATTCCTCAGGTCCCAGTGATTTATATTCATTATGATCAGACAGATGTTCCATGGATGCACCAGCTGCATTTGAATGGAATTCGCCATCCCACCCACCATGGAACCCTCAGATTCTGCAAAACACAGCCTCAAAAACTTGAGTTATTGTTTAAATTTACTTTACTAATTAAGTATACAGAGATAAGTTGTTGAGACAATGATTCTATGGCAGGGCTGGGAACCAAACTGTTCTCAGCCCAGTTCTGGGACCATCATAATGCCTCGGGAAATGAGACAAACTTAGATTCCTATGACCCTTCCTGCAAAACCTTACCTGTATCCAAGGCCTTCAAATATTATTATGGTATTTAAGGCTGGCTCTGGGGTCTCAAACCTAAGTATATATGATATTTTAGGTTTTGGCATCTATGCTGCAAGGAACCATCTACTCAAGAAAAGGCAGGAATTAATCTGAAAGAGCAGGGAAGATCTCATAGTGCAATTATTGGAGCAGAAGGCAAGAGCTGAGCAGCTTTATATTAACCAGTTGCACTCCATTGGCAGCCTGAACTCCATTCAGGGGAATCCATTGACTTCCCTGGTTCAGATTAAATGGATTGTCTCAGCAGGAATTGTATAAATCTTCCATCTGATCTACAGGGCTCAGCCATACCTCTCTCCATTACAGTGACATGGTATTTCATTTCCCATAGGTTTGGGGAAAAGGAGCCCTATATGAGTTTCATGAATGAATTTCTTCAGCACAACTGGTATACCATGAAATCATTTCTCAGCAGTGTTTCAAGCCCTGGTAGTACCATAGCATTGAGTGCCTATAATGACTCAATTGACCTGGCCCTGGAATTGTCCATCCTTCACTCCTTGCTCTGCAACATCTTCTCCACTCTGGAACAGGTATCAGCTACTCTTGAAGGGGGTGGTTGGGAGGGAATTCTCATGATAAACAAGCCTTCCCTCTAGTGGCAA
The DNA here is from genome assembly GCA_015471245.1 of Laticauda colubrina. Classification (NCBI taxonomy): domain Eukaryota; kingdom Metazoa; phylum Chordata; class Lepidosauria; order Squamata; family Elapidae; genus Laticauda; species Laticauda colubrina. Next base: position 33,916,955 of record BLBF01000021.1, on the reverse strand, counting down.
GATGCCACACAAACTTTTTTTGCATCACATCCACAATGGTTAGACCTGTTCATATGCAGAAACAACACAGAAACAAGTACTTCTGTGGACTTTTTACGTGAAAATGAAAAAATGAAAATTTGATTTTAGGTTTTGATGATATTTGCTATTATAGAAATGGTTTAAAATATTGGGAAATGCAAAGTTGAGGTTGTAATTTATTTGTATTTTACTACACTGTGTTAAGTCAGAAATCACTTTTTTTCTTTCTTTGGAATTTCTCTTTTTTTCTCAGTTCTCTAAAATTTGTCTTTTTCTGTAATTTTTATCTTCTAGCGAAACTTAATAAAATCTATAAAATAAATAGACAAAAACAGATGTTAAAATTTAAGGCTCAAGCCACCAACTATTGTCTCAAATGAAAGTCTTCTGGCATTGGTTTTGAGCACTTGTTGTCTGCATGTTGCACATTAAGAACTTCACTCCATACACTAATTGCAATTGCAAATGAGATCAGAGGAAGGGAAAACAGAAGGCCCAATAGTATATTGGGAAAACACCAGATCAGCATTGAGTTACAGGGGATTCATACAACAGCTTTGGGACCTAAACTAACCTTTTCCAACCAGCCATGTCATGAGAATTAAGGATAACTGAAAATGAGCCCCTACAAGAAGTCTTCTCTATAGCCTTGAGACTGTTCCAGGAATTCCATTTCTCTTCTACCTAATGCGGTTCTTGAAGAGAGGGAGATGGGTAGATATGGGTAACTCTCCTCGACTGCCCTTTTCAGTGATGCTGACTCTGTTAGACCGTCTAAGACTTTTTTCAAGTATTTTTTTAAATGAACAGTTGATAGGCTTCCAGCTGGTAGACTGCCAAAGAACTTCTTCATCTGAGTAGGAGATCCATTTGCCATTAAAATCAACTGTGAAGAGAGGACTCTGCAATAAGGTTTGCAAGGGAGGGATGCAGACAAATTGTCCAAGGCATCACATACTTTTGAAAGCATGCTCAAGTTGGTAGGTGTGAATTTAAATATACAGTATAAGAAATAAGTATGGGTGTAGATGTATAAATGCAAGGGACAGAAAATAGATCAGCCTACAAATAGATGGCCAAACTGAAAGCAATTTCTACCATCAATCTGGCCAAGTTCTTGATGTAGAACCTTTCTATTCTTCTATTTACAAGTGGACCCAGGAGAAACTGCAGCCTCTGCCAGCAATCCTCCAGGCCATCCAAGAGGGAACCCCTGTGCCTGTCTCCATTCTTCTTGGGCCTCAGATGGAGGAGAGGTAATAAATGGCACCACCAAAGGTGACATGTGGTCCTTAGGGGTTGACAAGGAATGTTTTATCTCCTCTTTTTATCCCTTTGGGAAAGCGATGCCCTTTAGCCTCCTTCAACTTTAGCCTCCTGCCCTATGGCCACCTTATAGCACTAATGGAGGATGGATCTTACTTATCACTTGTTCTGAACTGTTCCCCTGTGCGCTCCTCTGCACTTGTTAGCCCAATCTTTCAAACAAAAAAAAAAAAAACCCATCCCATACAATCCAGTTGTATTCAAAGGTAGCCTATTTTTTTCAACAGAAATGTGGTGTAATATCTGTAACATGTTTGGCAATTTGAAAGAAGGCAAATTCACTGCTCAAAGTACTTGTCTAATATCTGTCAGACATGCCCCAGTCTGATCTCCTAGGGAAGTAAAAATCTCAACTCCATTTGGTTGAAGTGAAAAGGTACTTTAATGCTGATTGCATTAAAGTCAAGCGGAATCTAATGTTCCCATGCACCAATATAGAACTAATCCTTTGGTCCTCCCTAGCCCTCCCCGATAGTCCAACAAATGGTTTTCAAGATGGCTGTGCACATGGATGCTGTGGCTAACCGCTCCTTCTTTCATGTATGGTGTGTATGATTCTCTGTGTGTTTTGGATCCTTTCCTTGATTGAATCCTGTGGGGCAAAGAGCATCTATAGTCAACAAGCCTTGTTACAAATTGGACTGAAATGTGAAAAGGCTATTATGGATGATTTTATACATTCTCATAATATACCGAAGGAGGCAGCTAGGCTCCTAAGGGATCACTTATCGCTGTAGGAAGATGCGGAGAAAGAGGAACAGGAAGAGGAAGAGAGGATGCCATGCTGGGGTTTTCTTTAGGCTGAGTAAGCTTCCACACAAGCCTTCAATTCCAAGTATATTTCTTACCAATGCAAGATCTCGGACTAACAAAATGAATGAATTAAGGCTACAGACAAAATTCATCAAGAATTGCTGTGTTTTGCTAATCACAGAAACTTGGCTTCATTCACTCATTCCAGATGCAGCTGTTGAGCTAGAAAGCTACAAAGCTCACTGGCAGGACAGGAGTAGAGATTCTGAAAAGATCAAATTCCTAATGGGGAATTACCTCAACACTGGTTGTGGGCCCAGGCCATACCAGGCTCAGATAACTGAGAGTTAGTGTGAATACACAGTATTGTATACAGACAGCTGTTTACTGTTTAACTGTGGTTTACTATCCTGATAAAGATGGCACAAGTCACTTCAACAAGTCTATCACTGATAACCCAGTTGGATGGACAAACTATGTTTCCTGGTCCATGAAGTGCAGTCTATTTCTATGTAGAGAAGGTTTATAGAATGTAGTTCAAGACCCACTGGATGTAAATGCATGGGATCCAGCTAATGAGGATGATGCCAAGAAGCTTGCTGACTTTAAAAAGAACAACGAACGAGCTCTTGGTATAATTGGACTAACACTGAGTGACCAGCAGGTAGTCCATATTCATGGAGAAGAGTCTGCTGCTAAGTGTTGGGAGAATTTGAAGAGGATTTATGTTCCTGACAGTGTAAGTGCACACATGCATCTTACACGTAAACTGTTCAGAGCACGTCTTCTGAAAGGTGGAAATATGTTAGCTCATTTAAACTTCATGAAAATAACTTTTCAAGAGCTACATGAAAAAAAACTGATATTTTCAGAGCTGCATCAAGTTTACAACATTCTTTCCTCATTAGATGAAAGTTATGATGATTATGTATCTTCACTGGAAGTCCTGCCCAGAGATAAACTGACATTGACTGACATAACCGTAAGGTTGTTAGAAGAAGCAAGAAGACGGCTGGATAGGGATCAACTGAGGAAGGAACAACCACAAGAGAATTTATCTTCAACTGCCTATACTGTTAGGAAATGTTTTTCTTGTGGGGCTAGGGGACATATTGCTAAATTCTGTAAGAAGGGAAAACAATAGAATACTAATAAACACCAGAAGGCTAAGAAGAATGTTAGTTTAGCTATGTCTAGCAATTCAACTGTAAACAATGATTTGTGGGTTGTTGATAATGGAGCATCACAATGCATTAAAAAGGATAAAAAAAGGTTTGTAAAGATGTCCACGAGTAAACAACACATATCATTGGCAAATGGATGGAAGATGAAAGCATCAGGTGAAGGTACTGCATATTGTTCTTGTATAAATGAACATAAAACTATACTAGGTACTATATTATATGTACCTATTTAATTTGAAATTTAATTTGCAATCAGTAAGGGCTTTAATTAATATTGGTTGTGTAGTCACCTTTAGGGGAGATAAATGTATAATAGAGAAAGAGGGTAAAAGTGTTACTGCTACTTTAAATAATGATTTATATGTAATACATGATGACCAGTTGCAGATGGCTAACTCAGTTTATAACTATGTTAAGCTGCATGATGAATGTATACATTTACTACATAGACGTCTAGGGCACATTAATTACAAAATGCTCAAACAAACTGTTGAATTGTCAGAGGGAGTAAAACTGAAACCCTGTAGCAAGTATTTAAATTGTAATGCTTGTAGCCAAGAAAAGAGTTAAGGTTACTTCAGCAAACAGACTAAATGGGTTTAAGACCAAAGAACCTTTAGAGATTGTTTTTGCTGACATAATTAGTCCTAAGAAACCAAGTTTAGGAGGTGCCTGTTGTATTTTGAGTATTATGGACCATTACTCACAATACAGTTTCTGCTATCTTATGAAAAACAAAACAGAAACATTCCAACATTTCTTTAATTGGCTTAGGTTTGCTGAGAAAAAAATGAAAAGTAAAGTAATTAGTTATTGATAATGAGACTGAATTTGTTAACAAAGGATTCCAAACAATGTTGAAATTGGCTGGTGTTGAGCATAAACGTTCTGCACCTTACAGACCACAACATAAATCGTTTATAGAATGATGAGGGCAGACATTACAAGCTATGGCTCACACTATGTTATCTGATTCAGGTTTACCTGAAACATTGTGGGGTGAAGCCATAATGTGTAGTAACCATGTTTTAAACAATGTAGTTAATACAACCACTGGATAATTGCTGTTCACTGGTTGGCATGGCAGAAAACCAAATTTAAGTTATTTACACACATTTGGAACTCCAGCATGGGTGCATATTCCCTCACGAGTAAGACTGAAAGGGCAACATAGAGCTAAGAAGTTATTTTTTTGTGGGTTATGAGGTCAACCATAGATCGTTTAGATTCTGGGATCAAGGCACAGCTCATGTTTATTGTACTGCTAGTGCAAAATTTCTTGAACACGTTGGGTGGGATAAACTGGAACAGGAATCCATCAATGATATTATTATTGACACCCAAATAGTCCTTAAAAATAAAATAAGTAAACTGCAAATAGCCATTAAAGAGGAAGCACAGGAGGAGGTAGGAAAACAGGCACAGGAAGAAATAAAAGAACAGGAGCAGGTGGCACTGGAAAGTCCACCAGTAAGCCCTGTATTATCAAGACATTCAACCCGAGTAACAAGACCACCTGACAGATATCAGGCTAGTGTTGTATGCCAAGTGAATACAGTTCCAAGTAATTATAGTGAACTAAAAATATATCCTGCTAAGGATCAGGCTGATTGGCAGAAAGCAATGGATAAGGAACTGGAATCATTAAAAAGACTGGAGGTATATGAAAATGTTAAGTTACCACCAGGTAAATAGGCCATAGGATGTAAATGGATATATAAGCTAAAGACAGGTGTGGATGGGACTGTAACCGATAAAGCCAGATTAGTAGCACAAGGGTTTAATCAGACAGCAAATGACTCTGATGAGGTGTTTGCACCTAGTCTGAAGGCTACTACATTAAGGGCAGCATTAGCGTGGGCAGCTAAGGAGAAATACATTGTAAATCATTTGGATGTAGAGACAGCTTATCTGCATGCACCGTTGCAACACACTATATATTTAAAGAAACCTTTTGGTCTCAAAAATGATAATAATGATAATAATGATTTCTGGAGATTGAAAAAGAGTCTTTATGGCTTAAAGCAATCAGGAGATGAGTGGAACCAATGTTTTGTTAAAGAATTAACTAAAATAGGTTTTGTAGCTGGCATGGCTGATCCATGTTTGTTTTAAAAGGAAACTAATGGTATAATTTCATTATTGCTATTATTTAGTGATGACATAGCATTAATCACCAAAACTGAACAAGAAGCTACTGAGATAATTTCACTTTTGGAAAATAAATTTAAGATAAAACAGTTAGGAGAAATCAAACATTATCTTGGTTTAAAGATAGATAGAACTAGGGAGGGTACAAGATCTCACAGGCAGATAAAAATAACCAATTACTAGAAAGTTTTAAAATGGAACTTTGTAAAACACCAATGAGCCAGGAGTATAGCCATAGTGAAGTACAAAGTCCTATTTTTGAAAAGAACATTTATCAATCCTTGATTGATAGTTTATCTTATCTCAATAATTGGTCAAGGCCAGATATTGCTAACAGTGTTAATCAATTAGAGAGATTTAACGCTGAGCCCATTGAAAGGCACTGGCAAGCTGCTAATCGTGTGTTAAGATATCTGAAACAAACAATGCATTATGCATTGTGTTTGGAGCCAAAAGATGAGCTGAATTTGACTGCATATGCTGATGCAAGTTTTGCTACAGACATAAATACACGAAAATCTACATCGGGTACTGCTGTATTATTGGGAAAAGCATTGATTGGATGGAGATCTATTTGACAGAAACATCTAAGTTTGTCAACAATGGAGGCTGAATTTCATGTTTGCCTTTACTATGTACAGATTTAGTTTTATATAAACAATTACTAATAGATATAGGAATTAATATAACAGATACTATTGTAGTTTATGAAGGCAACCAATCAGCAATACAGATGGCTTCAAATATTGCTGTTAAAACAAGAACGAAACACACAGATTTAAGATATTTAAATGTGAGACAATGTGTGCAAAGTAAGATGATTAAGCTAGAATACTGTATGTCAAAAAACAATATAGCAGATCATTTTACAAAGGCCCAAGGCTATATAAAGCATAAGGCTAGCTGTGAGGATTATGGAATTAGAATGTAAGGTTGTATATATTATCTTACCCAAAAGGGGAGAATGTTAGGAATACAAATCACCTAACAGGTATTTGGGTTAGAAATATATAAACCAGGATAAACATTTTAAAACTGTATCTTTAAGAAAATGCAAAACTGTAATTAGGTGTGGTTTCTCAAACAGCCATAAGATGGAGCCAGAAACCTGGGTTGTTTAGCCTGAGTCTCAGAAAAGAGCTTGAGTATATCTCTGTTTCCTTCTGTTGGAAAGTATTGCTATTCCTCCATTTTTCCTAATTGACTGATATTACTGGATTTAATGTAAGTCTGTTACTGAACTGTTTTTGACACTGGACTTTGTTACTGGATTGAAAACTGACTGATTTACTTGTGAATGACTTTGGGTTGCTTATTTTGGATTTTGCTTTAAACCTTTCTGGAAGTAAAAATCTACATTTAATGTACGGTGCATCTTTGTGCTATCTGTGTATTATTCAAACACTACTCTCAAATACGTCTCCCTGTACACGCTCATTCTCCTCACGGGGAATTACCTCAACAATCTAGCACTACCAAGATGTTTTGGGAAACACTGAGATGTTTGGGCTGGTGAAATTCCATTCTCATAGTAAACAGCCTTGAAAATACTAGCATTTTCGAACCAGTACGAACCAGAATCCAAAACACTCTGTTCTTCCTCATTTGTCAATTCCCCTTCCTAATTTCCCATCATAAGGTGTACAGCATTTTTGCCCATTTGTTCCCACTTCCCTTCCTTGATTGATGGCAGAATGTCAACAGGACACCAAGCTGAAGGTGGTGGATCTGACATGCTGCCCCCCCCCCCCTTGACAAGTACATCAGTCCTATAAAACAAATGAAAAGACACAAGAGATAGAGAGAGAAACAGAGTAGATGTATGGTTAGATAACTGAGTTATTTTGAGGAGTTTGGCTGCTTTAAGCTGCTTAACCCATTCAGTTTTGGAGGGAGGAAAATCTTTCCATGCAACTAAATACTGGAGTTTTCCTTGGTTTTTATGAGAATCAAAAATGTCCTTAATTTCAAAATGTTGTTCCACCTCAATCACGAGTGGCTCAGATGCCAGAGGCAGCATTGGGTGCAGAGGGGACAGATTTTCCAACTTTAGTACACTACAATGGAAAATTGGGTGAATGTGCCTAAGGGATTTCAGCAGTTTGAGTTCAACTGTGACTGGGTTCATGATCCTTTTGATGGGGAAAGTGTCCATGTATTTAGGTTCCAGTTTTTTGGAAGGCTGTCTGGACTGCAGGTATTTTGTGGAGAGGAGATCCGGTTCCCTATTTTAAAGTCTTTGGGCTTTGTCCATTTTTTATCTGCATGTTTTTTACAAGTCTCTCTTGCTTCCTCCAATGATTTTCTGACCACCAGCCAGGAATTATTCAGCTGAGCAACCCAATCCTTTCACAAAATAATGTAGTGGGAGTGGAGGGTGGGTGCGTGTGGTCTCCAGGTTGACCACAATTGCAGATTCTGCTTAATGTCAGACCAGCCGAAATGTGATCCCTTAGGGAAGTAAAATCTCAAGCCCATTTGGTTGAAGTGAAAAGGCACTTTTAGTAAGAGATGCTGATTTCATTAGAGTCAAGCGGCATCTAAAGTTCCTGCGCAACAATACAGAACTAATCCTTTGGTTCTCCCGAGACCTCCCCCGAAGGTCCATCCATGTGTAGCCAATCTGGCACTGCCAAGAATTCCATACCGCTCTGTTCTTCCTCAACTGTCTGTCCACCCTCCCAATTTTCCATCATAAAGGTATACAGCTTTATTGCCCATCTGTTCCCTCCACCCTTCCCTGATTGATGGCAGAATGCTAGCAAGGCACCAAGCTGAAGGTGGTGGATGTGACAACATCTGTTCCCACCCCATCACATGTGAAGGAGAGTGATAAGTTAGCTGTTTTTCCTGCTGGCAGGCAACATGTGGAGAGAGGGTAAATAAAACTGAGGGAGCCATCATTTCCTTTCCTGAATTGTACATATTGAAACTATAAAGATAAGACCCCTCTTGAACCTGGTTACTATAGCAGAATGGGGTTTTGCTGGGAGGATAGCAGATTTTATGATGGCATATTTTTCTGCCAGCTAACGGACTAGTGGGTTGCACTTTCCTGTGGCCAGCTGCCTGTGTCCATAATTTAAGAGCACACAGAAATTGCCCTAAAAGTACTCTGGGTTAAGAAAATGGGATGGAGAAACCATCATGCAGAATGTGAGAAGTTATGCATCAAAACATAGGGATGTATAGATGCGGATTAAGTGAATTAAAATAACCCAGACAACATCATGTTTATTAAGCACTAACAAAATGTAAACAACAGGAAATCATTTTTAAAAAAATGTAAGGATGTGTAGATGTGAGCCAAGTTTGGGTCTGAAGACTTAATTTGGAATTGAGATTGTCAGCATTCCTCTGAATTACTATGTCTTTTGCACAGCTGACTTCTCATTCTTTGTGTTTCAGGCACACTGAGAAACAGAAACTAGGGTTTGTGCCCCCACGGGATCTGGGCAAGTATAGTCCTCTGATCAAGAGCCAGTCTATGACCAGCATCCAAAAGAACAGAAGCAAAGAAGAAACCCTGACCCCTTTACATCAAACCAAAAACAGGAGCAAAGTGCAGCGTACTCAGAGTGTCCCAACCCAGACAAAGCCATCTCGACGTCTCCACAAGCAGAGTAGCATAGAGCAAGTGATTGACAGTCAGGACAGCAACCCTCAACCTTATGACTCCTCTCTATGCAATGGTGACAGCCACAAGGCATCCCAGGTAAGCAGAGTTTAGGAGAGGTTTGCTCAACTACTATATTAAAATGTCTTGATTGGTCTTGATGGCCCACAACTCCCTTTCATCCAGTTTGAATTTCATGAAAAGCTATTATAACAGAAAGGAAAAACTTTTCCGTAAGGAGGCCAGGCAGCCCCTCCCTTCCCCCCTCCCTCCCCCCCTCTCTCCAATTTGACAGTGAAGACATGTTCAAGTCCACCACCATTCAGACTTTTTCAACATTTCTTCATCTGAGCTCTAAAACCTGGGAGGTTTTCTTATCATCCTCCTTGTTTTTCAGCATGGAGGCTCTATTTAAAGGACATTTTGTATTGCAGGTGGATTAAAGTATTTCCATGTCTCTGTAATTAGTCTCTAATTCTTGATCTCTTCAAACTCACCAAATAATGTTCTTCTGCTTTAGGGATGCTCAAAGCTCCACCCATCCGTATTGCTGCCTCAGAAACCATCAGTCCCTTGGTTACGACATTCAGAGGATGCATCAGCAATGCAAAATTACCTATACTCCATGCAACCCCTAGAACAGGTATAGGAGGAGTGTCCTAGAGGAGTACCAACATGCTTCATTTTCTGTTAATCTATTCCTAATTAAAAATCCACTGGGGAAAAAATGATGGAAAAGAATGCATGCATCAAACAATATTAACTTTTTAAAAAGAGATACCATTCAATAAATATAATGAATGACTATTATTTATTTATTTATTTATTTATCCAATTGATGTAGCCACCCATCTCACCAATATTATTCTTAGTGACTTATCTTCATTGGGGATGCTTGGTCAATGAGCCTTAGATTTGACAGGTCAATAGCCACTTAAACTTAAATAAGGTTGAGAAATGGAAATCTGTTGCATGTTAATTTTCCTGAAAGAGACTGCATCAGCCTAAGATACAGTTCTCCTGCTTTGGGGATCACACTTTTAGCTGTTTACATTTCCCAGTTCTTCACATATTTTTCTGTTGTTAGAAATCATAGCAATAGCAAACTTATGCCCAAACATAGTGAGAGAGAGCCATTCTGATTTACTAGGGAAACTTCACACAAAGCAATGTCTAGAATGTAACCCTGCAAATCTTTCCTCTAACTGGAGGAAGATGAGACCAGGAAAGAAACTCCTCAAAGCTGCAATTTTATAGTGGGTCAACACAGTCTAAATATGTAGCTCCAGCAAAATGTATTACTGAAGTTATCTTATCAACTGAATCCAGTACTTTCTCAAGACTTCTTAAGACAGTCTTCCCCAATTATGAAGAGAAGAGACTAAAGCTTTATCCAGCTTTTCTCTGTTTCTGCATAGTTTCCCCTCATTCTCTTAATCTTGAGCTCTTGCACAGTCTTGAGCTCAGGGGTGCTCTAAGCTTCATTACTGACCCTACCCTCTGCCCCACTCCCTAGTATGCAAGGCAGATGGAAGTGCTACAAATGAAGCTGAGTTCAGCCACAGACAAGCAGCAGCTCCTGGAGGATCAGGTGAAGTCATTGTCTGCCCAGAATCAAGCACTGCTGCAGGAACAAGCCAGATTTCAAGAACGAGAAGAGATTCTTGCCAAGAGGCTAGAGGAGACAGAACTTTGCTTGGTGCAACTCAGCAGCAGGTAGGAGAAGCCAGTAACAGGAGGCAGAGGCACATGCTGTCAAATGTGGTGGTGGTGGCGGGACGGCTAGCCCCAATTGGAATTTTCATTCCATTCAATGTCTAAGTTCCTGTTTATTAGGCAATGCAAATCCTGTGGCACGGGATAAGAAGAGAACAATCCAAGTTTCCTGTTCCAGGAATCCAGCAGGGCATTGTTGGGGCTCAATCCATTTATGCCAAAGAGCCTAGCAGGAAGTAAAAAGTGGATGGGGCTGATGAAGTGAAGTAAGCATCTATGGATTGATCTTTCCTGGCATTTCCCATGGCAAGGCCAGCAGGTCTGAGCTACAATCTGCTGCTGAAGTCTTCTGCTGGACTGAAGAACAAACAAACAGGGCAGTACAATCCTTGAAATGGAAAACACAGTTTGATGAAGTATCTAATAGGCTGTGCCACTGAGAATAATTCTTACATAGACTGAACATCTGGAAAGTTTCAGATTGTGGAAAAGGTATCATTTACACAGAAAGTGAAAAGGCTAATGTGAATTTCTCTTTGTTATTCTAACTTTGATTTGCTATCAGTTTGCTTTTTTATTCTGTCTTTTATCATCCCTCAAATTGTTGCCAAGGGAATCTTGAGGGTCAATGGATAACTAGCAGGGAATGGGGAGAAGGGTTGAAACTACAACTGATTTGTGGTGAGATCTGAAGGAGACTTGACTGCTGTGTTTTTCCAGGGTGTCCTGCATCGAGGCCAGTTGGAAGAAGGATCATGAAAAGCTGCAAGTGAGTGAGGAGAAGGCCAAACAACTGGTAAGATCCCACCAGAGGCAATATATATCAAATGAGATCCAATCTTTGCAAAGGCCATTGAAAGTGTTGTGTAAATAACAGAAAGACAGTTCTGAATTATGAACAACAGGCAGAAAAACCAACAAAGAACTTGCTAAGATCCCACCTGGATGGCAGCATTGTGGAAGCGGAGGTGTCAAAAAAGAGAAGATGGCAGTTAGGGCAAACAATGCAAACCCCACCCCTTTTGTATGTGCATTGACACTGCATGCAGATACAGAAGGGGTGGGGTTTGCACCGTGGCATCCACCATGTTGCTTCATTTGACCGTTTACTGTCAGATTATGCATTCCAGGGAGAACTTCAATAGGACAATGCTTCTGTGCCTGAGTTTATACTTGACTTCTTCATATCATGTACTACTAAGCCTTTTATGCTCACAGAGGTGGCAACCCTATTTCCTGGGGATTAGGGTTGGGGCTAGGGTCTAAATTTGCTTTAGATTAAGAAATGGTGTAACACGACTGACTCTTTCAAGCATGTGTCTTGTAGGATTTGCAGTTCTCCACAATGGAAGGGGACCATGACCAGCTTTTCTGTACTGTTAGCCAGATGCTGGGGTATCAAGATAACCAATCACATTACGGCAACAACTCTCAGGGCTTGTGTGGATAATAAGACTGAGAATGGGCAAGCCATGTTTCCCACACAGCTCTTGCATGGAATCCAGAGAAGTCAAGAGGATAGAAAACATGCCTTCCACTAATAAGGACAGCATCATGTTAAGAGTTCTCAACAGTATTCAGCCATTGCTGCAGCTTCCAATCCATGTCTACCTGAACGTTTATTCACACACATTCCATCCTCCAGCTTAAAGATACCCCATTTACTGTTTTCTGGGTACATATGCTCACTGCAGAGCTGCCTTGGCTTGAAAATGTTTTCCCTGAGGAAATGGAAGAATATCTCCCTTCCAGATCATTCCCAACCTATGGATGAAGAGACTCCAGAACTTGGAAATATGTGGCTCTTCCAGTTGGCTATAGGACTCTATATATCCATAGTTGTTGGTACTATGGCTGCCAGAAAGGCCGGACACCTTTATTGTACACTTCTTTACAGTGCTTGTAGCTTGGTCAGGGAAATAGTTTTCCCTTACCTCTAATAGGCCAAATGAGGGCTTTCAGTGAGTTGATAATTCTGTTGCTATGTAGATTTTTTTTAATGTAGCTTTGCTCTTTCCTTTCCTCCCCACTTCCTTCTCCCCCAGCATACTCTTTTGTGACAATGAATACTCCAATCCCAAAGTCCCAAGTGTTAGTAGTTTACAGCTGAGAATGAGGTGGGGGAGGAGGACTTTCCCTTTTGTACAATCAGGTGGTTTCAGGCGCTGGGGCAGGGACTGATGTTCCTTTCCATGCTACTTCCTTCTCAGCTGCTTGGAACTGAAGGAAGAGGTGCAACCCTGCTACACCATTTCTCCTGCCCTGCAGGGTGCTGCAAGATAAGGCAAGTGTGTGCTGTAAAGGATGCACTTTCAATTGTTGTGCTCTGTATCAAGCAGGGGTGATGAAAGTGACACACTACGAGGGTAAAAACAGAAAACTTACAGCAATTTGTGCAATTTTTCCTGAAGCAACTTTAGCAATAGTTGGATGAAGAGATGCCTTCCCTAGATTTTGTCAAGTTCACCATCTCTTACCAGCTCAACTCCCCACATGCTTTTCTCTTGCATGGTCAAAGTATATTACCAGCTTGTGGTCTAGAGCTCTGTTCTGCTGCTAATGGGTTCCACCTCTCCAAATAGCCCAATAAACCACCTGAAAAACAACACTACCAGCCTCCATCCTGAGGTCTGGTGAAAGGCAGATTCTGGTGCAGTGACTGTTCCACCAGCATATATTCCACTGGTAGTGAGGAAGCTCATCAAGTGTGGCTGTGCAGATAAGACCTGTGATTGCATCCCTGTTTTTGTTGTCTAAGGGTATATATAGTCTGCAGTATAAAGGTCAGTCTTGCAAATTTTAGGCAATAATTGCTTCTATGCCCAGAAACATCTCAAGCAAACACGTAAGAGAGTGCCCTATGGGCTATTTTTTTTCTTGCTTTATCTATAAAAGGTGCAAAGAGCTGCCTTCTTCTACAGAAAATTCTGACAATTTCTTTATCCTGCCTTTGAAGCCCATCTGAGCCAGGTGATGTGAGGAGTGGGGCTTAATGAAATGGCATTACTGACCCTGGGATGCCCAGTACCTGTTGTTATGGTCTGCTACCATCCTGCTGCACCATGCTCCAAAGAGGAAGGCTCTTCACCCATCCCAAGCAGGCTGATCACCTGGTTGATGCATATGGCCAGCTGACCCCAGGGCAAATATAACCATTTCTGACAGCATGAATGCATAGTATTGTTTTCCCTCTGCTCACTTCCCTCTAGGAAAGTCACCTCCACCTGTTCTTTTTCTGCTATGTGTCACAAAGTAGCCTTTTTTCACTTGTGCTGGTTCAAGAGATGCTACCTGCTGTGCTTCATATCATTCTTGTCAAAGCGTCCTGCCCATTTAACTCCTGGGCACAGAGCAAGAACACCTTGTCCCCTGGTCACTGTCCTCCATGACAGTGCTTTCATAATGGTGCCATTGGTATGGAGAAAATTTGGGGTTTTTTAAATAGTATATTGATGAAAAAATAAAATGCCAGCTTTTTTGTTTATTTGCTTTTAATCAGATGAAATTGACCGTCTTTCTGCCCTTTCCCCTCCAAGCCCCACAGCCTTTTCTTTTTCTTAAAAATTTTCTCACATTGGATTTCTCCAATCGGACTGTGGGAATACCAGATGGCCATGACCAAATTAGAGGAAGGGGTCTGAAATCCCCAGAAAGGGATTTCCTAAGCCACCTTTAGTTCCACCTGGTTTACTCATGGGAAAAAAGTAGTTCAATGATGCAGTGCAGAAAAGCTCTGAGATGGTATACTGTACAAATGGTATCAGCATAGAAAATTATGAAAAAATAGACTTGGTTCTTATAACTTCAGAGAGATGGAACAGAAAGTTTACAGCAAAATATGGGCTGAAATAGGATTAAGATTGTTGTTGTTTTTTGAAAGAATGCATATATGTATACATTATTATCATTGTTGATCATTTATTTGACTATAAGTATTATTCCATCATTTTATGCAAGATATTCAAAGTTTTTAAATTAATTTATATTATAACATTCATTACATCATCTTAAATCCATCCAATAGTAGTACATTTTTATATTATATTCTGTATAATTCTATTATCTTTGTATTGTAAAATTCGCTAACATATTTCATTTCCATATTTTTTTGTCTAACCATTGATAAAATAAATCCCATACCTCAGGGGTGGGATTCAAATTTTTTAACAACCAGTTCTGTGGGCGTGGCTTAGTGGTCATATTATTGGCCAGGTGTGGCCAACTCAATATCACTCACATTGAGACACACATCTCCTTGCCTGGCTTCTCATGACTTTGGAGATGCTGCAACAGTCATAAGTATGAAAAATAGTCATAAGTCACTTTTTTCAGTGTCATTGTAACTTTGAATGGTCACTCCACACAACCAAAGTACCAGCAAAGGAGGGGAAAAAAACTCCAGAGAAATTCCAAAGACAGGAAGTCTAATCCTGCCAAGAATGTAAAAAGGGTTAATGGAGAGGCAGTTTCTGTAAGCAACACCAGAATGTTTCCTTCCTGCCTTCCTTACAGGATTTGGCCAGTGATTTTTTCTAACAACCGGTTCTCCAAACTGCTTAGCATGTTAACAACCGGTTCTAGTGAATAGGTGTGAACTGGTAGAATCCCACCCCTGCCATACCTTATAAAATTGTTTATCTTCTTGTTCTCTAATTTCAAATGTCAATTTACTCATTTCAGCACATTCCATTATTTTCTTGATAACTTCCTTCTGTATTGGTATTTTCTCGTTTTTCCAATTTTTAGCAAATACAATTCTAGCCGCTATTAATGCATTTACAATCAAGTATTTCAATTCTCTACTGTATATTTCCAGTAAAATCCCCAATAAAAATATATCTGGTTTAAAATCTGTATGGTTTTTTTTTGCATTTTTCCCAAACGTGTGGATTTTTGTCCAGTATCTTTTTGCTTCTGCACACGTCCACCACATATGGTAATATGAACCTGGTATCTGATGACATTTCCAACATTTTTCGGATTTATTCTTAAACATTCTTGCTATTCTCGTCGGGGGTAGGTGCCACCTGTGAAAGATCTTATACAAATTTTCTTTATATGCTGTTGACATTGTCATTTTGTAATTTTGAGACCACAATTTTTGCCATTTCTCTAAATCAATCCCATATCCAGAATTTTTCCCCCAAGCAATCATCATTTCTTTAACTTGCTCTTCTTCTAGCTTAACCTCTAATAAATATCCATGTAGTTTTTCACCTTTTCATCAGTACCTGTCAAAATTTTATCAAAGTCAGTCAATTTATCATAAAAGCCTTCTGTTTTAAGATCTATGTCATGTCTAGAATGTATTTGCACATATGAAAACCAATTCATCCTGATACCTTGTTCTAATTCTTGCATAGATTTAAGTTCACCCTTTCTAGTCAATATTTCACCATATCTAACTGTTTGTTCCTTTTTATATATTATTGGATATGAAAATGCTTCAATAATTGATAACCAGACTGGAATTTTTAAATAATGTTGCCTTTTAATCTTCTCCCAGTTTAATAACAAAGCCTTTCGTTTATAATGTCTTCTGAAATACCCCTGTGTTTTAGTTCCCTTGTACCATAGAAGGCGTGCCATCCCAACAACAAATTATGTCCTTCTAATGTCAATAATCTAGTATTTCTTAGTGTTATCCATTCCTTAACCCACATCAAGTTTGTCGCCTGATAGTATAACTCCCAATTAGGCAGGCCAAATCCTCCTCTTGTTCTAGCATTTTGCAACAGTTTTAATTTTATTCTCGCGTTCTTTCCCTGCCAAATATACTTCAACACTATTTTATTTAAATCTTAAAAATAATCTTTCTCTAACCTAATTGGAATTGTCTGGAACAAGTATAAAATTCTAGGTCATATATTCATCTTAATTGTTGATATTCTCCCTGTTAGTGATAATTGTAAATTTTCTCATTTTGCCAAATCTGTCACAATCTGTTGTTTGAGTTTATGATAATTATTCTCTTTAAGTGTACTGCATCTTGCTGTCAAATGTATCCCCAAATACTTAATCTTATTTCTGCCCTGGATCTTCAAAACTTCTGCCAATTCTTCCTTTTGTCTTGTAAACATATTCTTTGTCAAAATCTTCGTTTTATTTTTATTTATTTTCAAACTTGTTACTTTTCCATATTCCTCTATCTTTTCTATCAATTTAAGTGCTGTTTCTAATGGGTCCTCCATCTGTAAATGCTTGTAATTTATATTCTTCCTTTTTAATTTTCATTCCTTTTATACCTTCTCCTTCTCTAATATTTCTATTTAACACTTGTAATGTTAACACAAACAACAGAGGTGACAGTGGGCAACCTTGTCTTGTCCCTTTCCTTATATCAATAGAATCTGCCAGTTCCCCCTCTATCATTACCTTTACTGTTTGTTTATAATATATAGTTTCTATGGCTTGAGTGAATTTCTTACCAAAGCCCATCTCTTCCAGCTGTAATAACATAAATTGTCAGTTCATGTTGTCAAAGGCTTTTTGTGCATCTAAAAATATCAAAGCCATTTGTTTTTCAGGATGTGCCTCGTAGTATTCAAAGTGTCCAGAATGTTATCTTTATCTTCATGTTATCTTTAATTTGTCTCTTTGGCAGAAACCCATTTTGATCCGGATGAATAAAATTATTTAAATATCTTTCAAGTATTTCTGCCAATATTGAAGTGAAGATTTTATAGTCTGAATTTAGCAGGGAAATAGTTCTATAGTTCTTAATTTGTTGTGGGTCAGTGTCCTCCTTTGGCACAAGTGTGATATATGCTTCTGACCACGATTTGGTCTCTTTAGCATATCCTCCTCTTTAGCGTATCCTCCTCTTTAGCATAACTTCATTCATAACTTCTAACAATGGAAGATTCAACAATTCCTGTAATGTTTTATAAAATTCTGCTGGCAGTCCATCCAGACCTGGTGCCTTTCCATTATTTTGTTTTTAAGTGCTTCACTCCATCATTGTTATATTCTCTTCTAGCATCATTTCAGTATCTTTAGATATCTGGGGTAGATTCGCTTTCTGCAGGTATTGTTTAACTCTTTCTTCTTCTATGTTCTCTTGCTCAGACAGTTTTCCACAGTAGTCTTGTATAATTTTTTTCTTCTCTCTATTTCCATAGCAAATTTGTCCTTGATCGTCTATTAGTTGCATTATTTTTCTTGATTCTCTCTCTTTTTTCAATTTGTATGCTAACCATCCACCTGGTTTATTTGCATCTTCTAAGTAGTTCTGTTTAGCACCTCTAATTCTTTGTGCTAGTTCCTCCTTTTCCATTAGCTCCATTTTATGTTTAATTATGTCCATTTTTATTTTACTTGTGTCCTTTTTTTGTGGAAGTTTCATAACTCTTTTTCAAGTCTCTTGTAATCATCCTCTAATGTTTTAAAACATTGTCTTTTCTTAGTATTTCTTTTCCTTGTATAGTCTATTATCAAGCCTCTGGTGTAAGCCTTCATTGTGTCCCAAATGTTCTGCATTGATGTGTCCTCTTTTCTGTTTTCTTCAAAGAAAAAAAGCTAATTCTTTCTCCATTTTTTGTGCGAAATCCTTTTCTTTTAATCTTGTATTGTTCAAAGTCCATCTAGATCTTCTCCTTTGTCCTTTCCAGAGGTGGTATTCAGCAGGTTCTGACCAGTTCTGGAGAACCAGTGGCGGAAATTTTGAGCAATTCAGAAAACTAGTAAAAACCACCTCTGACTGGAGATTTTATACTATCCTTCCCCTGCTATGTCCACTGAGCCATGCCCACAGAACCGGTAGTTTAAAAACAAAATGAATCCCACCACTGGTCCTTTCCATTTAATTGTCATCAGATTGTGGTCTGCCCAAATACTTGTTTCTATATCAATTTCCTGATTTGATTTAAAAATCAATTCTGTTGACATCCATATCATTTCTATTCTAGACCATGATGAGTGTCTATTTGAGTAAAAAGTATATTATCTATTTTTAGTGTTTCTTTCTCTTTATGCATCTTTTAACTTTATTTCATCTGTCATTTTAAAAAAGGGTTTTGGAAGAGTCTTTCTACTCTGCTTTATTGTTTCTGTGTTTTATAGTCCAATTTCTCATGTACTATTCCATTAAAATCTCCCATCATGCAAATATTAATATAGTCCAATTATTTTCATGTGTAATTTTCCATATAATTCTTCTTGGTTATCATTTGGAGCGTAAATTGCTATTAAGAGTATTTTCATATTATTGTCCATTATTTCCACCATCAAGATTCTTCCATCATCATCTGCATAAATTTGTTCTGCTGGAATTGTGTCTCTAATATATAAAACCATTCCTCTTTTCTTATATTGTGTCAACACAGTAAATATTTTCCCTAATTTTGGCTGTATCAATATTTGTTCATGTTGCTTTTTAATATGTACTTCTTGTAGGCAGATTATATCAAATTTTAGTTTCTCTAATTTATGAAATGTTTTCCTTCTTTTAATAGCTGAATTAAGTCCATTTATATTAATTGTAATCATTTTTTTCTCTTCCATATTTATATTTTATAAGAAGGGCTTACTGCTCTGGTAGATCTCAATTCTCATTCTCTATATTCCATTTGCCGCCTACTGCACCTTCTTCTTTTTCAGTTGCTGCAAGACATTCCTCTTGAAATTCAATTAATGACTCTTCTCTTCCTATCTCCTCCTCTTTCCCTCTAAAATGTTCTACATAAAATAGTTCTGCTTTCTCAGTTGAATCTATTCTGTGTTTTTGTTCTTGCCATGTAAACATGAGACCTTCTGGTATCAGCCATCTGTAGTTAACACCTTTCTTAAGTAATATTTTAGTCAGCAATTGATATTCTCTTCTCATCTTTCTCACTCTTCTAGGTACTTGTTTCAGAACCACAATTCCCTTGTCTTTGTATTTCGGTGTTTTCTCTCTTGTAATCTTCAGTATTTGCGTTTTGATTGCTTTCTTAGTAAATCTTATATGGACTTCTCTTGGTAGTTTATTTCTCATTGCATATCTTGTAAAAACTCAAAACTCCTTATCTATTCCATCCATCATCTTCTCTTTGGTTATCTCCAATGCTTCTGCCAGAATTTCTATCATTATTTCTGCCAAATTTTCTCCCTTTTCTTCTTCTATGTTTTGAAATCTAAGATAAAATTCTGATCTGTCAATCTCCCATCCCAATGTTTCATTCTTGCCTCTTTCAACCACACTCAGTCTGCTATCAATATCTCCAATTTTCTTATCTCTTTGTTCATCTTTTTCTTCAATCTTTTGGAATCTATCTTCATATTGTGTCATCATTTTGTGTATGTTCACCACCTTTTCATCTGTTTTTTCTGTTTTCTGTTCAATATTCTCTATTCTTGATTGTATTTTTTGAATTCCTTGCCAAATCATCTGCAATGTCACCTCTTTGTCTTTCTCTCATTCCTTTTCCTGCTGCAACATAATCTATATTGATCATTATCCTCCAGATGGTGAAGAAGAGGAAGTTGGTATTGAAGAGCCAGTAGCCATTACCTTTCTACTCATTTCAAGCAATTGCTGATCTGTGCAACAGTTGAAGGATCTCAAACAATATAACATCTTCAGGTTCTTCTATATCTTAATCCACTTATATGGAGGGCAAATATTATCCCAAATAACAATGAAGAAATCTTCAGGCTCTTGTATATCTTAATCCAATTAGTTCCAGTTGTTTAAAAAAGAAAAAAATTTACAGGTCAGTCAGAATAAAAAGTAAAAATAAATGTCTTCAGGTTCTTCTATACCTTAATCCAATTAAGTGGAGTGGGATAAACCAAATATTACAATTAACAATCTCCAGCAGAAAAAAAGAGAGAAAAATATATGTCTGTCTATGCGTAAAAATAATATTTCCAAAGAAAAGGAAAAAAGAAATGCACCTTCTTTTTTTTTTTTTTTAAAGGAAACACAGGCTTCTCCTCCAAAAGGCCACAGTCGAGCTAAAAATAACTAATTGAGGAGGAAAGGAGGGAGGTAGCACCAAAAAAAAAAGAAAGAAAGAAAGAGAAAACACTGCCACAAAGAGAAAACACTGTCAAAGAGAAAACACTGCCACAATATAATATCCAAAACTCTTTTGATGAATTCCAAACAAAATTTACAGTTCTCTTTCCAAGGTCACTGCAATCTTCTTTCTTTCAACTCCAAGCTTTCTTTCAACTCCAGATTCCAGCCCAGAGGAGCACATGTATAAACAATCTTCCATGCTCATCCCACAATTTTATCAATAAACAGGCTCAGACTCTTTGAAATGTAACACCAGCTCTTACTTTTCTCAAAGTTATCAAACATTCAAACAAGAAAAAGAAAACAATGTTTCCAAGCCTCTGTGTGGCAGTGTTACTTATTATCCTCTACTTTCACTTCCCTCCTTATATTCAAAACAAAAGCAAGAGGAAAAAAAAATTAAGAAGTACAAGTAAAACTGTACAATAAGGCATTGAAAAAAGAAAGAAGAAGAAGGTCTTACACAGAAGAAAAAAATTATTAAGTAATTATATAAAGAAAGAAAAAAAACCAGTCCAGTTTAAAATTAAAAGGCATTTGTAAAAAAAATCCAGCAATAAAAAGAATTTTAAAAACCCACTAAGTTTGACTCAGGTTTAATCTCGCCGCTTAACTTCTGCTGTCTTCAATTTGATGTCCCTGAGATCAACAGAATATGGCCTTCTCTGTCACTGTCTCTTCAGGACAATTTAGGTCCAAAAGGACTGTTCAGCAGCAAAGATATCGACGGCAATCTTAGAGCTTCAAGATTGCATGTCATACCGCCACAATGCCAAACCTGCCCTTCTTCAGGATTTAGATTGTTATTGAATCATAATCCTTTTATTACATTTTATTTTATTTATTTATTAGTGTTATCCCACCTTTATTATTTTTAGAAATAATTCAAGAAAGTAAACATACCTAATACACCTTTTTCCTGCTATTTTCCCCACAACAACTACTGTGTGAGGTGAAGGAGTTGGGGTGGGAAAGTGTCTGGCTGAAAGGTACCCAGCTAGTTCTTCATGGCTAAGGTGCTACTAGAACTCACACTTTCCTAGTTTCTAAACTGGTGCCTTAAACACTAGACCCAACTGGCTTTCAGCTGAGTCTTCGATCTGCTGTGCTGAGCTGCAGTTGGAACAAAAATTATAAATGGTTTCACAAAGTATTCAAAATTGCACAATATTCCCTATTATAACAGTATTGTTCATCCACGTGGGGAGAGAAGAGCACACGATACATTAGTTTTGTCTTCAAGGCACTGCTTATCCAACCCTCTAGCCCTCTTGCCTTTCATTAAATGCTGGGACTGCTCTTTTTTATGTCATTTCATTTTTTTAAAATATGTTCAGATTAAAAAGTTTCAATTTTAAAAATGTTAAAAAGTTTTAAAAAATAAGGAAAGAAAGAGTGGAAATAAAAAGCAGCTTATTATTATTGGCATATGGTGTTTTTATAGTAATTAGGAGAGCACAATGCAATTACAGAGTAGCAGTTTGGCTTGCCAAGATACCAGTCCTATTGTAGGACATGCTTGTGTGCTTCCCAAGGTAGGCCATAGGATGGCAAACTGGCTTTGCAACAGGAAAAAGATAGCAGTAGCATCCAAGGACCTCTCCCTTTGTGAAACTACCTCACCAACAGACACTGCAACTAGGAAGGTACAGAGCCATCAAGAATCTAACTGCTTGCACAGAGCACCAACTCATCTTCCCACCAAAGTGGTACCTATTTATCTACTTGCATAGAATATGCTTTTGAACTGAGGCAGACAGAAGCTGAGGCAAGTGAAAGAGCTCACCCTGCCACACAGTATTAGAACTTGAACTTGAATCAGAGACCATCTTCAATGTCATTAAGCCACTGATCACCTCTCAAAGCAACTTAAAAAGTCACATCCCTTCTCCCTTCAATCAAGACAGGGAAAGTTTTATCTACATTTGATATTTTTTAAAAAATAAATTAATAGACTCCCAAGAAATTGGCATTTGGCATTTGGGTGGCATTTGGAAACTAAGTCCCTGGACAGAAAAAGAAGGAGAGGAACCTGCTCCTCTGAGTCACTGAATTGA
Organism: Laticauda colubrina; assembly: GCA_015471245.1. Taxonomy (NCBI): domain Eukaryota; kingdom Metazoa; phylum Chordata; class Lepidosauria; order Squamata; family Elapidae; genus Laticauda; species Laticauda colubrina. The sequence goes on along the minus strand of BLBF01000021.1, from coordinate 33,894,128 downwards.
GCAAATAGTTAACAACTGGTTCCAGTGAACCAGTGAGAACAGGCTGAATACAACCACTGTATATAACTGGTTCTGTAGGAGAGGGGCTCCTTCAGAGAATTCATCTCAATCCCTTCTTGCTGCCCTTTGCAAGAGGTGAGGATTTTTAATAAATGCTTTCTGCAAGCAATTGTTACAGAGTCATTGTTGGCAAAGAAGCCAGTTAATACCAGGACAGTATCAATTTTGGTTCTGGGTAGAACTGTACTCTCCCGAAAGTGCAGGGTCACCATCTGGAGATGCACCTCAGGCTATCTCTGGCTGGAAGAATAGACATAGACTGTGGCCAGGAGAAGTATACTATGGTTGGTCCACTTCATAATTACTTTTTAATTATCACAGTCTAGATTAATAACAATAGTCTCCTAACTATTACATATGACATATGCATATATATATTTTAAGTCAGATTCCGCATGGTATTTTTTCCATTAATCGCATTCTAAGTCATTGTTTCAGAAGTATTAGTCTGTTCAATTACAGAAACTGATATCAATCTTTCTATTACAATCCTTATAATTAATTTTAATTTTATTCTTCTTTACCATTCTTACCATAAATTCTCATTTCCACAATAATTCCAGTTATTCTAAATATATGTGATTTAGCCATAATCATTAAAAAAGAAACCAAACAAAAAAAATCAATTCCAGTCTTTTCAATTTTAAAGTCTACATTCTTGTATACCATATTATCTTACAGAATCCTCTTTTCTATTCCTCATCTATCCATTATCTCTAGGTCCCCTAACTGTATAGTTTCTTTTCATTTTTGGTTGCTTTCTGCTTCCCCTCCCTTTCTGGTCCTTTCTCTTAATCCTCCTTTTTTCCTTCATTATTTCCCTCTATTTCTTATTCCAGTTTTTATCACCCTACCTCTTTTTTTTCTGTAACTCCCCTTTTTGCTGTTTCCTTTTTCTTTGTTTATTTTTCCAAGTAATTCCCTCTTTAATTATCCCATCAAGACTCCAAGTTTTAATTTTAAGTCTTTTTTTCTCTTGTTTTAATGTTCGTTGTTCCATTTGATCTTTAATGCTGGTTACTTCTTCCCTTCTGGTTCTCTTTGTTCTTTAATCAACATCGCCATTTCTAACATTTCCATTTTTTCATGTATCATTTCCTTTATGCTTCTTATTTCTCTACAAAGTTCTGCCATTTTTGTGCACTTCTTAAATTTTTATTTTTCCCTTTAAAAAAAAAAAGTTGAGTCCAATCCAGTTGTCCAGTAATTTATGTCAACCAGCATCTTTCACATTTATTTCCAACAGTCAATGTTCATAAGTCTTTCTAAATTCATTCTATTAGTTCTTTTTTCAATTTTTTCCAAAGTCACCAAGTAATCCCAGGGTAATTTCTTTCACACTTCTTTTTTTTTTTTGTCTTTAAGATATTCTGTCTTTTTTTAACATGTTCAATTTCAGCATTTAATTATGCCTGTTTAGTGTCAATTTAATTTCCAAGTCTTTAATAGTAAATATTTTCTTCTAACTTCCTCTTTCAATTAACTCTTTTCAAAGTTCAAAGCCGCATTTATTTGTTGCCAATTTCCTTTTCTCTCTCTCTGGTCACCGCTTTTTTAATCTTTCCTAAAAATCTTTTTATTTCTTAACTCCAGGGTACCTTATTTTCCATATGTTGCACCTGGTTTACACTTCACTCACAGCTTCTCCACTCCAGCCCAGTCATATTTTCCCGGACTGCCTTCTGTCTTCTTGGTGGCCATTTTCGACCACCACTGCCACTCATCTTCAGAGGGGTTTTTTCCCTGTGAGGGAAAAAGATTTCCAAGGTGCCTTCCAACTGTTATTCCATATTCTGTATGTGTAGACTTCAACTTCCAGAATTCCCCAGCTAGCTACGGAACCAATGCTGCCTGCAGAAATCTGGGAGATTAAGTCTATACATTTTAAAATTACCAAGATTGAGACACACTGACTTGAAGTTACTGGAGAATAAGAGGGTCAGAAAGACGAGACTCAAAGAGATAAAGCACAGAACACAGAAAAAATAGAGTTAGGGCTACCTCTTGGTAAAAGACTTGCATATACTAAATGTGAACCCTCAGTTTCTAGTATACTATATAGTTTAAGGATCCTGCACAGATAAAACCTGAGACAGGAGCTGTCAACCCTGAAGATGACATATATGTATGTCATATGTTTTCCTAGCTTCTTTAGATTTTCTGCAAAGAATTTAACTAGTGGTGGGATTCTACCAGTTTGGACCAGTTCTATAGAACCGGTTGTTATGATTCTATGCAGTTCAGAGAACTGGCAAATCGTGCCCCTGGCTGGCCCTGCCCCTCTCTGCCCATCCCTCCCCTCCCCACCCAGTCAGTTCTTATCATGCATGCATGACATCATGCATATGCCTGATATCGCGCTCATGCTGGATATCGCTGACTGCATTCTCCCCCTCCCAGTCACTCCTTAAGGTATTTCTTTTTTTTCCTCCTGATGATTAGCTGTTCAGATAATCAGCTCTGCTGGGCTCCCCCTCACTGTCTTACTGCTTTGCTCAGGAGGCTTCCTTGAGACCCAGGAGGCAAAGGGGGGCTTGCAGGGAGAAGCCTTCTAGGAGCAAAAATGGCCCCCCAGGAAGCTTCCCTGAGGCCCAGGAGGTAGAAAATTGGGGGAGAGTGCTGCAAAAAAGCCATGTCCACCCAGTCACATGGCCATGCCCACCTAGCCATGCCTACCTTGCCACACCCACAGAACCAGTTGGTAAAAATTTTGAATCCCACCCCTGAATTTAACGTTATTTCACATTTGCCACTTTCTACTGTTGAAAGGGAAGTTATAGAGATAAAGGGGGAATGTTATGTCTAGGTGGCATTCTTTCCTGTGAGAACTGAGAAGATACCTGCAGTTGGAGAAAGGTGGAGTTTGGAGTCACCAGACTGATGGACTGAGAATTTTTTGGAGATTGTGACTCTGGGGGAAGTTTCAAACTTTTACTTTTTAGTGGAATCTAACCAGAGTCGGAATTACACCAAGTCCTTGCTAATTTGATACATTCCTAATAAACAAACTTTAAACAAAAATAGATGCCTTGGATTTTATTTCAGGGGACATGTTACTTGGAAGCTTGACAGGAACACCAGCTCAGGCTGTATCATCCGTCTGTCTAAGAAGAAGAGTGTCAGTTGGTGCTCCATTCAAAATCGAAGAAAGAAATACTTAGACTCCGTTAATCAGAGAAAATATATCTTTTACTGGACGTCAAGTGGTAGCAACAAAAGAATTCTGAATCTGAGAAAATGGGCACGTAAATCACATATACAAAGGAATGGCAATGTTCCCATCCCCAATAGTTCAAATAGTTCTTCCAATTAAAAGTTGTGAATATCATCATGTGGACAGCTCCAGGTGGTGATGAGGCTTCTGTCCATTGACCTTGCAATAGTTTGATAAAGCTTTGCAGCTGCACATGGCACAGGAGAGAAAGCTAAAGGCTAGGTCACATCGGCCGATGGATGCAAAATGTGTGTAAAAAGGACACAGCGGACGAGAAAATGTTCCATCCGTTGTTATCAGCTCTCAAAAGTGCCCCAAATTTGCATAAACAGAGTGGACAACAACGGAAAGGAAAGGACGTGGGGAGGACGTAGCGAGGATGTTAAGCGGATGCTCAATGGAAGCCTTGCGGATGGAAGTGGATGGAAGCGGATGACACATCCGCAGGGCTTCCGGGGGAGAACAGCAAAGCGGACACGCAGCAGAAGGAGCGGATGCGTAGCAGATGCCGAGCGGATGCATAGCAGATGCCGAGCGGATGCGTAGCGGATGCATCACAGACGCCCAGCGGATGCCTGTTGGATGCAAAGTGTTCACTGCACATGCAGGGAGGATGCATTGCTTCAGCCCCGTGGATATAAAAGGATGCAGCTCGCAAGCAGGTCACCATTCAGAGGAAAGACCTGCTGCCAGACACATCTTCAGCCAACAACCATGGGGAAGAAGAGGAAGCCTGTGCCTACTCCTGCCAGCCCTGGCAAGAAGGACAGGACCACCATCCCACCCCCTGGCGCTGACTCTGCTTCTGCTGGGACTTCTGCTGCTGGTGCTGACTCTGCTGGTGCTGGTGCTTCTGCTGGTGCTGCTCCAGGTGCTGGGGCTTCTGCTGGGGCTGCTCCTGGTGCTGGTGCTTCTGCTGGTGCTTACTCTACTGGTGCTGCTCCTGGTGCTGGGGCTTCTGCTGGGGCTGACTCTGCTGGTGCTGCTCCTGGTCCTGCTGGTGCTGCTGCTCCCACTGGTGCTGCTAGTGCTCCTGATGCTGGTGCTGCTGGTGGTGCTGGTGCTGCTGCTGCTGCTGCTGCTGCTGCTGCTGGTGTGGTGAACCAGCCCCTGGAACCTCAAAACCCTATTGATGAGGGCCCAGAAGGCCCTGCCAGAGGGAGGAAGAGGCATTCCTCCATTGAAGAGGAACATGAGGATGAGGTGCTCGAATGGCTGAGGGAGAACGAGTATCTATGGCGGAAGGGACACAGGCTCTATCAAGACACCAAAAGGAAGCAGGCTGCTTGGAGAGAGAAGGCGGAGAGCCTGGGCTACACTTCGGAGGTCCTCCTTGGGTGGTGGAAGCACATGCACATCTGGTACGGGAAGCTGCACCTCAAGAAATCTGGCCAGGCCACGGTCAAGCTGATGGACCGGGAGACCTATGTGATGGCCAAGTGCAGCTTCTTGGAGGGTGAGATCTGCCACCGAGGAGCAGGCCCTCTGACAACCCTCTCTCTCAGGCAGCCACAGATGCCTCCGATGCCACCGATGGCACAGACGCCACAGATGCCACAGATGCCACAGATGCCACAGATGTCACCGATGCCACAGATGCCACCAACGCCACAGATGCCACCCACGCCTCACCTTGCTCAGCTGCAGACCAGACAGCCCCAATACACTCCTCCTTCCTCCACCCCACAGCCAAGCCCGGCCTCAGAACATCTGTCATCGGTCTTGGGACTGACACCCTATGTCCTGGAGGAAGGGGCTCTCAACATCACAGGATTGAGCCAGCTCTCTGAGAGCTTCCTCCACCCACCATCCCCTGTTGTCCTCTCGGGGCCAGGCACCCCAATGGTGCCTCAGACCAGCACTCCAGCAGCAGCCACCTCCACAGCACCTGGACCCTTCACCCCTGAGACTATGGGCACGCCTCAAAGTGACTGAGAAGAGTGCCAGAGACTGGGTTACGACCTGTTGACTTTATCTTTCCTTGGGACACTTTACTTGGGTCATTTTCCTTTTACAGTTTGTTATTAATAAAGATTATCTTTGCTTCACACACTTGCTTCAGTTCTTTTAGTCAATAAAGTCTTGGTGGAAACTTTTAGAAATGGTTTAAGCCTTTGCACGCTTGTGGGATGGGTAAGGATAGCAGTGGGATGGGCAGGGATACCTTTGGTATGGGTAATAGCTGTGGGATGGGTAAGGATAGCAGTGGGATAGATAAGCCTCCAGTGCAAGCATAGTGGGACTGTATGGTCCACCCTCCCAGGTGCCACACCTATGGCCCTTTATTATCAGTAACAATGTAATCATTCATCAACACATTTCAACATAAACACAACTCTTTATTAAATGTCCTGTTCATTGTAGGGCCACTCAACATACATGGCACAATCTCATCAGTGTGATGAGACAGGCTGAAGGAAGCATCCATTAAGCATCTATCATCCTGTCGTGCCACTCCACTGCTCCAGCTGGGGAGTTGCACCAGTGTTTCAGGAGGTTGCACTGCTTCTTCGCTTCATTTAAGGCTCTGTTGGGGCCTTGCACATCCTCAGTGTCTATAAGGTTTTGCCCTTGCCTCCATTCACCAGGCTCCATGTCCCCATTGCCTTGTTGGCGGTCCACGAGCCTGTTCTGCAACACTGGGTAGCGGGTGTGCATGAGATTGTGCAAGATGCAGCAAGCTTCCACGAGGTTCCTCACAGTCTGTGGGTGATGCTGCATGGTGAAATACGTGTGCCCTGAGTTAGCTGGAGCTTTGCAGTCCACGTGCTTCCCATCTATGGCTCCAACGGTGTGGGGAAAGTTCCACTTCTGATACCACTGCTCTGCAACTTTCTTCCAGCCTTCTTCAGTGGAGGGGCACTGGAGGAGCTCCTCCAGGTATTCTTCGATGATGGCCTGCACCACTTCTCTGACCACAATGCTGATGGTGTTTTGTGGCACCCTCCAGGTGTACTGCATGTTCCTGTATGTGGTCCCTGAGGCCAGGTGGCGCAGAGTCAGTGCCAACTTCAGTCCACGGTCCAGGCTGGGCTGGAAGTTGGTGTTCACCTTGGTCAACCTGGGTCTCACGACGCTCCACAACTTCGTCAAACATGGCTGATGGCATCCTCATGAAGTTCTGGAATGCACGAGTGTCTTCGTTCCCCAACTCCACCATCAGCTTGTCATACAGTCTGTATTCGGCTCTTCTTCGGACCCAGACACTTCTTGGACGCCTCCTTTTCTTCCTGTAGAACAGGTGAAAGAGCCTGTAGAGGGCTTCGCACTGTTGTAGAATGATGGCGGCTACCAAAAGGACTGTGCGACGATGCATGGTGGAGATGACTGGATGCTGTGGAAGAGCAAGAGCAAGGCTGAAGAGGTCTGCACCCCACATCTGCTGGACTGAAAGCAAGATCCAGGTGATTTCTCCCCCTTTTTATAGGAAATATTATTTTTCCACAAGGTGTCCTTCTGCATCCTCTAGACATCCTGCAGACATGCTAAATATCTGAGATACGTCGCCTATATGAACATTTTTTTCGTTTTAATGCTTTATATGCGAGCTGCATCCGCTTTCATCCTTTCTACGTCTGTGCTACTAACGCTGCCTGTCTGTTCTGCGTCCATTTCGCTTCCTCCCTGTGTCCTTTTCCGCTGGAGCGGATTTGAGTTGTGCGGATGCGCAGCAGATGCCTAGCAGATATAGCAGACGCGTAACAGATGATGATGGACATATAACGGATGTTCCCCGTATGCATAGCAGATGTATAACGGACGCATTGCATACTTCATCCGCTCAAAAGGTTTTGTGCAGCTCAAAACTTTTTGAGTGGATGAAATCTCAATACACGGATGCTGGACGGATAGAGAGTATGAAAAACATATGCAGTGGGTACAGAACGGATGCATCGCGTTAACCAACGAATGGCAAGTGTTTCTCTCCATTTTCTCTTTCCATCATTCTCTCTTTCCATCCGTTGGTGCAGTGTGACATGGTATGGTGTCATGGTCCATCCTCGGACCCACACAGCTCTTGGACGTCTTCTTCTTCTCCTTGTCTATAAAAGGTGAAACAGTCTGAACAGGGTTTGGTTCTGGAGATGAATGATCGCAGCTACCATACGGACTGTTTCATGATCCATGGTGGAGAACAATAGATGATGTGGAAGACCAAGACCAAGGGTGAAGAGGTCTGTACACCACAGCTGCTGTCCACTAGGTGTCCTTCTACATACTCTAGACATACTGCAGACATCCTAAATATCCGAGATACATCCCAGATACAAATGTTTTGTCCATTTTGAATACTTTTCTACGAGATGCATACGCTTATGTCCTTTCTATTTCCGTGCTACTAATGCTGTGTGAACGTTCCGTGTACCTTTTGTTTCCTCCCTATTTCCACTTTCAGCTGCAGTGGATGTGAGTTGAGGGGATGGCCAGAGGATGCCGAGAGGATACAGCGGACGTTTAACAGATGATAACAGACATAGAACATTTGTTGCCCGTATATGCCGCGGATGTACATCATATGCGGCGCAAACTTCATCCATTCAAAAAGTTTTGTGCAGCTCAAAACTTCTTGCATGGATGAAATCTCAGTGGACGGATGCTCGATGGATAGAGTGTATGAAACACATATGCAGTGAGTACACAATGGATGCATAGCGTTTTCCAACGGATGGCAAGCTTTTTTTAAATGTTTTACATCCTCTTTGCACCCGTTGGTGCAGTGGGACAGGGGCTTAACCCTTTGTTGCTTTCTCTTGACTTCTGGGACCTTATAAGTTGGAACTGCAGGACAGGTTTGTTTGTATCAATGAAAATTCATAACTTGAAAGTCCATAAATAAAGGACTGGCATACTAAAATATTGTATGTTACAGTAACAGATTCTTTAATATTATAGTTCAAGAAAAGGCTGAGGGACAAAAATATTACAAGATGGATGAATGTATTTATGTGTATGCGTGTTTATGTATATATACACACACACTATATATATATATTTGAGGAAATGTTAACATTTGTCTTTACCTGAATTAATCCCTGCAATTTTCTCGAGGTTTTTCAAAACTATTGTTCTGACTCAACCTTTGCAAGCTATTAGAAACCACTTACTCATGAGTAAAACAAACCCCTTTTTAAAACAGGGCAGGAACAATCATTATTCACATAGAATGACAAAACCAAAAATAATTAGTCACAAATGAGAGACTTTCCCCTTCTGAAAAGGGCATGATCAATCTCTGTTCACATGAGAACTCAAGATAAAAAGTCCTTCAATGATTTAAGGCCTTGTCCCACTGGCCGACGGACGCAAAACTTATGCATAAAGGACACAGCGGATGAGCAAAATTTTGGGGGTGGCTCCATCCGTTGTCATCCGCTCCAAAAAGTGGTGAAAATTTTCATAAACAGAACGGAAAAGAATGGACGGGGGTAGGAGGTAGCGGGGAAGTTAAATGGATGTTCGTAGGAAGCCTAGCGGATGACAGCGGATGGAAGCGGATGACACATCCGCAGGGGTTCCGGAGGAGAATAGCGAAGCGGACGCATAGCGGAAGGGGCGGATGCATAGCGGATGACGCAGATGCATCACGGATGCCTATAGGAAGCAAAACGGATGCATAGTGGATGTATATCGGATGCAAAGCATGATGGGAGTATGCTGCGCATGATGGGAGTATGAATTGCGTCAGCACCGCAGATATAAAAGGATGCAGCTCGCAAGCAGTCAGCATTCAGAGGAAAGATGTGCTGCCACATACATCTTCAAAGAACACCATGGTTTGTCAGTCAGGGAAGAAGAGAAAGCTGGTGCCTACTCGTGCCAGCCCTGACAAGAAGGACAGAGCCAGCATCCCCCCCCCCCCGGCACTGACTCTGAAGCTGCTGGTGCTTCTCCTGCTGCTGGTGCTGCTGGTGCTGCCACTGGTGCTGCTGGTGCTGCTGGTGTTGCTGCTGCTGCTGCTGGTGGTGGTGGTGGTGTGGCTGCTTCTGGTGCTTCTCCTGATGGTGCTGCTGGTGCTGCTGGTGCTGCTGGAGCTGCTGGTGCTGCTGGTGCTGCTGGTGCTGCTGGTGCTGCTGGTGCTGCTACTGCTTGTGCTACTGCTGCTGGTGCTGCTGGTGGTGCTTCTCCTGCTGCTGGTGGTGCTGCTGGTGGTGCTGGTGCTGCTGGTACTGCTGGAGCTGCTGCTGGTGCTGCTGCTGGTGGTGCTGCTGGTGGTGCTGGTGCTGCTACTGCTTCTGCTACTGCTGCTGCTGTGGTGGACCACCCCCAAGGCCCTCAAAGCCCTGCTGCTCAAGCCCCTGAAGGACCTGCTGCTCAAGCCCCTGAAGGCCCTGATGCTGAAGGCCCCGCCAGAGGGAGGAAGAGGCAAGGGAAGGAGAAGGGAGAGAGGAAACAGTACGCTGTTTCTGAGGAGCATGAGGAGGAGGTGCTGGAATGGCTGAGGGAGAACGAGTACCTGTGGAGAAAGAGCCACAGACTCTATTGCGACACCAAGAAGAAAGAGGCAGCTTGGAGAGACAAGACAGAGAGCCTGGGCTACATTGGAGATGTACTCCTGGGATGGTGGAAGCACATGCACACCTGGTATGGCAAACTACACCTCAAAAAATCTGGACAGGCCGCTGTCAAGCTCACTGAGCAGGAGATGTACGTTATGGACAAGTGCAGCTTCCTGGAAGGTGAGGTCCGCCACAGAGGAGCAGCCCCTCTGACACCCCTCTCCCTCAGACATCCCACAGACAGCCAGTCCTCTTCCAGCCAGGAGCCAGCTACCCTGTCCAGGCAGGTGTCTTCAGAGGGTTCCACAGCAGAGACCCCCCCAACAGCTGTACGCCCCATGCCACCAGACTTGGAGGATGATGCCCTGCTGTCACAAATGGAGGAAGAAGCAGCAGCCACCAGAGACCAACGCATCCCCATCCACACCCCCAGCTCCACAGGATGCAGGCAGAGAGGCAGACTGGAGGGCCAGAGCCACACTGTCCTGTTGGAGATCAGGGACACAATGAAGACCAGCACAGAACTTCTCTCTCAGCTGGTCCACTTGGACAGAGAATCCTCGGGCCGCCACACTTTCATCACCTAAGTGAGCCACACCCTGAGGGACCTGCCCGAGGCCCAGTACCAGGTGATGAAGGAGAAAATAACAGCACTTCTGCACAACCCTCAAGGCCCAACTGAAGCTGCTCCTACCCAATCCAGGTCTTCTCCTCCACCCCACGCGATGTCACAGCCCTTCCATGGCTTTCAACATCCTCTCACCTACCAAGGTGATAACTACCAGGACTTCCCACAGCAGACCTTCCCAGTCCAGGCCCAGGTTCATCGCACGCCACAGATGCCACACCTCGCCCAGCTGCAGACCAGACAGCCCCACTACACTCCTCCTTCCTCCACCCCACAGCCAAGCCCCTCAATGGACAATCTGTCATCAGTCTTGCGCCTGACATCCCAGGTACTTGATGAAGGGCCTCTCAACCTCATGGGACTGAGTCAGCTCTCTGAGAGCTTCCTGAATACACCATCCCCTGTTGTACTCTCGGGGCCAAGCACCCCAATGGTGCCTCAGACCAGCACTCAAGCCACAGCCACCTCCACAGTCCCTGCCTGCTAAACAGCTGAGATCATGGACATGACTCAGAGTGACTGAGAATAGTGCCAGAGACTGAGTTGTTACTTGTTCACTTTACCTTTGCTTAAGACATTTTACTTGGGTCATTTTGCTTTTTTCATAACGTCATACAGTTTACTTAAGACAGTTAATAAAGGTTTTCTTTGCTTAACACACTTAATTCAGTTTACTTGGTTCATTTTGCTTATTTAATAAAGTCATAAAGGTTACCTAAGAAAGGTAATAAAGCTTATCTTTGCTTAAGACACTTGGTTCATTTTTTTTACTTAATAAAGTGTTGGGGAAAACTTATAACAAATGGTTAAGACTTTGCATGCTTGAGGGATAGGTAAGGATAGTTGTGGGATAGATCAGGATAGTTGTGGGATACATAAGGATAGTTGTGGGACAGATAAACCTCCAGTGCAAGCATAGTCGGACTGTATGGTTCACCCTCCCAGCTGCCACACATATGGACCTTTTGTATCACTAATAATTTATTCATTGATCAACACATTTCAAAATAAACAAAGCTCTTTATTAATGCCCTATTCATTGTAGGGCCACTCAACATACATGGCACAATCTCATCAGTGTTATACGACAGCTTCAAGGAAGCATCCATTAACCATCTATCATCCTGTCTTGCCACTCCACTGCTCCAGTTGTACCATTGTCTCAGTAGGTTGCGCTGCTTCTTCCCTTCATGTGAAGCTCTGTTGGGGCCTTGTACATCCACAGTGTCTATAAGGTTTCGTCCTTGCCTCCATTCACTAGGCTCCATGTCCCCATTCACTTGTTGATGGTCCACAAGTCTGTTCTGCAAGACTGGGTAGCGGGTGCACATGAGATTGTGCAGGATGCAGCAAGCTTCCACGATGCTCCTCACAGTCCGTGGCTCATGCTGCATGGTGGTGAGAAGTATCTGGAACCTGTTGGCCAGGATGCCAAAGCCGTTCTCCACCACCCGCCTTGCCCTGGACAGCCTGTAGTTGAAGATCCTCTCTTCATGGGTGAGTTATCTTGAACTGTATGGCTTCATGAGGTAGGTTCTGAGGGGGAAGGCATCATCACCAACAATGAAGTAGGGCACATCTTTTGTGTCATTGGGTAGGGGGTCTGGATCTGGAAAACCCATGATGAGTTTGCGTTCCAGCCCATCCTTGAGGTGACTGGTGTTGTATACCTGGCTATCTGAAGCTGACTCGTTGCCTGAAGCATCGATGAACATGAACTTGTAGTCAACATCAACCATGGCAAAGAGGATGATACTGAAGAAGCCCTTGTAGTTGAAATAAGTGGACCCTGAGTTGGCTGGAGCTTTGCAGGCCACGTGCTTCCCATCTATGGCTGAAATGGTGTGGGGAAACTTCCACCTCTGATACCACTCTTCTGCAAGTTTCCTCCAGCCTTGTTCAGTGGTGGGGCACTGGAGGAGCTCCTCCACGTATTCTTCGATGATGGCCTGCACCACTTCTCTGACCACTTTGCTGATGGTGTTGTGTGGCACCCTCCATGCATACTGCATGTTTTTGTATGTGGTTCCAGAGGCCAGGTGGCACAGAGTCAGTGCCACCTTCAGTCCAGGGTCCAGGCTGGGATGGAAGTTGGTGCTCGGCTTGGTCAACCTGGGTCTCAGATGCTCTACAAGTTCATCAAACATGGCTGGTGGCATCCTCATGAAGTGATGGAATGCACGAAGGTCTTCATTCCTCAGCTCCACCATCAACTGGTCATACAGTCCAAATTCCATTCTTCTCCTGATCCATCCTCGGACCCACACAGCTCTTGGATGTCTCCTTCTTCTCCTTCTGGATAAAAGGTGAAACAGTCTGAACAGGGTTCGGTTCTGGTGATGAATGATCGCAGCCACCATACGGACTGTGTCATGATCCGTGGTGGAGAACAATGGATGATGTGGAAGACCAAGACCAAGGGTGAAGAGGTCTGTACACCACAGCTGCGGGACTCATACTGAGATCGAGATGATTTTTTCCCCCTTTTTATAGGAAATATCGGTTGTCCGCTAGGTGTCCTTCTACATACTCTAGACATACTGCAAACATCCTAAATATCCAAGATACATCCCAGATAGAAATGTTTTGTCCATTTTAATCCTTTATATATGAGATACATATGCTTACATCCTTTCTATTTCCATGCTACTAACGCTGTGTAGACGTTCCATGTACCTTTTGTTTCCTCCCTTTTTCCATTTTCAGCTGCAGCGGATGTGAGTTGCGAGGATGTCCATAGGATGCCAAGAGGATACAGCGGACATTTAACAGATGATAATGGACATAGAATGTTTGTTGCCCGTATATGTTGCGGATGTACATCGTACATGGCGGAAAGTTCATCTGTTCAAAAGGTTTTGTGCAGAAACTTCTTGGGTGGATGAAATCTCAGTGGACAGATGCTCGAGGGATAGAGCAAATGAAACACGTATGTAGTGAGTAAACAATGGATTCATCGCGTTTTCCAATGGATGGCAAGCTTTTTTTAACGTTTTACATCCTCTTTGCATCCGTTGGTGTTGTGGGACAGGGGCTTTAGCCAAGCTGAAACAGTCCCTGTTCACCCCATCTGAGGCAAATTCACTACCTATTATTTCCCAGCAACGAGACTCAGTTTGCACCTCAAATATAGAGCAATTAGTCCTGGCAAACCTGGTTCTGTCAAAAGAATCTGACTTGATTGATGCACACTGGAAAATGTTGTCTGTGATAAAATAAAAATAAAATAAAAAAAAGTTGTCTGCAACAACAGGCCAGTCCCAAACCCCTACTATTTATTTCCCAGCCAGGGTGGGGCTGGCTAACAACTACGACTACTTTTTCCTGAGAACCAGCTTGTTGCCTTCCATTGCTCTCCTCTCCTCTCTTCACATACGCGCATCTGGGATGGACCCCATCTGTTCCTCCTGTCACTCAGCTCAGGCCCCAAGGCCAGCTGCCTCTCCACCTGAGGGAGGACAAAAGGCCCCAGGTCTGCACCTGCCTCTGATTCTGCTTTGTCATCAGAGTCTTCCAAAGATTCTGAAGCTGGCCCAGATCCCCCCTCCCCCTCCTCCTCCTCTGACTTTGCTGCTAGCTCTGCTGGCAGCCGATAGGCTACAACAAATGTTTTCCCTTTGTCTTCTTCTTAGAGCTGAGAGTGACTGGCCCAAAATTATCTAACTAGCATTGTGCCTAATGTGGGACTGGAATTCAGGGTCTGCTGGTTTCTAGTCTGGTGCCTTAATTATTACACAAATCCAGTTCTCTCCCTATGTAAGGAGTGGCAATAGGTATAGTGCAATGGTTCTGAGATCACATCTGCCAATTCCTTCAGAATTCTTGGATGCTATCCATTAGGTCCTGGTGATTTGAATTCATCTAGAATGGACAAGTATTCTCTTACATTTTTCTTGCCTATTCTAATTAGTATTCATAATCTGTCTGTTCGGTTTGCAGGAATGAGACTCAGAGATCAGCGTAACTTCAGCTCTTTTATTTAGTTCCGAAAGTCTGTCCTAACCAGGAGCCATGGCAGCTCTTTTTATTGAGAGCTGCTCGCGGCTATTTTCCAATGACGGCTACTTGTTTTTCCCGCCGCTTGAATTGGCCAAACATATCTCTGCTATGATTGGCCAATCAGCATCGAGAAAAGTAGCCAATCAGCGTCGGGTATTTGTTGTCCAATAGGAATAGCCTATTTGAAGTATGTTAATATGGAACACCCCTCCCCTCTTGGTATGGTCCTACCGTACGTAGTCATGTAAGTAAGCAGGGCTTCTAAGTTTCCTAGTTGACCTGCGCAGTTTAGTTATGTCGTCGTCTTCAGCGGGTTCGGACGGGATCACTGTTTCTCCTGTCCTTCTCTGTTGAACCTCCTGGAAGGTAGAGTCAGCCATGCCGCTCCCGCCCGGTCTACTCGGGCTGGTAGAGTCAGCCCGGTTGCTCCTTTCCGACAAAGCATCCAGGTCTACATGTGCTTCTTGTTCCTCGCCGAAGACTTCTACAGGTAGTTCATTGTTTTTGCCTACGTTTATTTGGGAATGTTTTTTACTGTGATTATTTTGATTTTCTGCGGTTTCTTTTTCTACCGGGGGGGTTTCTTTTTCTACTGGAGGGGTTTCTTTTTCTACTAGAGGGTTCCCCCCCTTCTTTGTTACTGAGGGGTCTCCCCCCTTTCTGGTTGGTCTGTTGCTGTTTTTGTGTAACGGTTGTGATGTTGTTGGTGTGTGTGTGTTGTTCTTTGTGTCTGGGTGTGTCGGTGGTGTGTTGTAGTGTTCATGATCGTAACTGGTAGATATGTCTTCGCCATGTTCAGCCATCGTCTGTCTCCAGTGTGTAGGACCGTGGTCCGGTTATTTGTGTAATTGTTGCCAGCATCCACAATGGGTGGCCGGTGAGGTTTCTTGTGTATACTAATTGTCCTGGTTCGAATTTGCGATACTTGCTCGAAGAGTCGGTAGGTTTTTTGGTGGTGTATGTTGGGTGTAATCTATCTAATTGTGATCTTAGCTTTCTGCCCATCAGTAATTCTGCTGGGCTTTTATTTGTAGTGGAGTTTGGTGTTATGTGTTGTACTGTCAGCATTTTTTCAATTCTTTCTTACATGTCCCCTGTGTCTAATTTGTCTAATGTTTTCTTGGTATACCAGACCATGCGTTCTGCCTTACCGTTCATCGGCCCGGGGATGTCAGTGCATGTTGTATGCCATGTTCTGCTAGGAATTTCTCGAATGGTAATGCTGTAAATTGTGGGCCGTTATCGGAGACGAGGACGTCCGGTAACCCCTGTGTAGTGAATAGTTTCCAGAGCTGTTTGATAACTGCCTCGGTGGTAGTAGTGTGCATGAGGCTTACTTCCAACCAATTGGAATAAGCATCTACTATGATTAGATATGTATAACCTTTTGTTGGGCCCGCGAAGTCTATATGTATTCGTGACCAGGGGCCCCTTGGCATTTCCCAGTCCAGGACAGGTGCTGAAGGGGATGCAGGGCGGGAGTTTTGACATTTCCTGCAGGTTTCAACCCATTTCCCAATGTCTTTGTCCATCCTTGGCCACCATCCCTGGCTCCTGGCCAGGGATTTCATTCGCACGATGCCCGGGTGGCCTTCGTGCAACATACACAGTACCTGGTCTTGTAATTTTTGTGGAATTATGACCCAATCACCCCAGAGTATACAACGCTTCAGTAATGACAGTTCGGTTTGTCTATTTTTAAACAGTTTGAAAATAACATCTGTCTCATTTTCTGGCCACCCTTTTCCTACCCAGTTTAACACTTGTAACAATGTCTTGTCTTTTGCTGTCATTCTGGCAATGTTGACCGTGGTTATTGGTAGGTTTGTTAAAGTCTCAATTTGTAGGGTGGAAGTGGTTGGTGTTGGGTCAGTCTCTATGTCTGGTAAGGTGGTGCAGCTCAAGGAATCGGCATGAGAAATGTCTTTACTGGGTCGATGGATTAGTCTGTAGTTGTATGCCGCCAGAAATTCGGACCACCTTGTCATTCTCAGGGACAGTATGTTAGGGGTGGCTCTGTTTCCAGCGAGTGTGCCTAAAAGGGGTTTATGATTGGTTACAAGGGTAAAAGTCCTACCGTAAAGATACTCGTGGAAACATTTTACGCCGGATATAGCCGCCAATGCCTCTCTGTCCAACTGGCTATAGTTCTGTTCAGTTTTTGAGAGGGTCTTTGAGTAGAAGGCAATGGGGGCTTCTCTTCCATCCGGCAGGACGTGGCTCAGCACAGCTCTGACGCCAAACGGTGATGCGTCGCAGGTAACTGTAAGCGGTAATGTCTCTCTGTATTGCATCAATACTGCGTCGGAGGTGATGAGGTCCTTTATCTGCTGGAACACTGTCTCTTCACATCGTCCCAGGTCCAGATGGCTGATTTGTCTATAAGTCTATGTAGAGGTTCCGCCATTGTTGCCTTCTGTGGCAGAAAGGCATGGTAAAAGTTTACAATTCCCACAAATACTTGTAATTCAACTTTACTTTTAGGTCTAGGCTCTTCTTTGATTGTTTTGACCTTTTTGTCTGTGGGGTGGATGCCCTCCTTATTGATTTGGTACTCCAGGAATTTGAGTTTTGAGGTGGCTAATGTACACTTTTCTTTTTTCACCTTGAGTCCCGCTTTTTGGAACCTTTGCAAAATCTTTCTGAGGCAGGCTTCTAATTGTCTCTCGTCATTTGCTGAGACGAGCATGTCGTCAAAATATGGGACTACTCCTTTTATCCCTTGCAATAATCGCTCCATTATGTTTTGGAATACCCCAGGGGCTACGCTGATTCCGAATTGTAGTCTTGTACATTTGAATGCTCCCCTATGAGTCACGATGGTTTGTGCCTCTGCTGTATCTGGGTCTTCGAGCTTTGTGAAGACCTTGCCCCTTCCCAAGGAGTGTAGTAGATGTTGTACTACTGGAACATGATATGCACTTTGTTTTAGTGCATTGTTTAGGGTAGCCTTATAGTTCCCACAAATTCTCATGGACCCATCCGGCTTAACTGGGGTCACTATTGGGATTTCCCATTTGGCATGGTCAATTGGTTCCAGAATGCCTTGTTCTATTAGTTTGTTTAATTCTTCATCAATTTTGGGTTTTAGTGCGAAGGGGACTCGCCTTGCCTTTAGCCTAATTGGAGCTATGGTTGGGTCTAGATTGAATGAAATAGGGACCCTCGGTACTTGTCTAACTTCCTATCAAAGACGTCATGGAACTCTTTCATCAGGTTCTCCTCCCAGTCTGCGTCAGTGATGCGGTTTATGCCGGTCACTCCGATTCCTAGAGGTTCGAACCATTCAAGTCCCAGCAGGCTTGGTCAGTTCCGGTCTACGATGGTTAGAGGCAATATCTTTTGGTGTTCTTTGAAGCTTATCTGGAAATGTCCAAGTCCGACTACCAGGATTCTGTTCCCTTGGTAGTCTTTTAAAATTAGCGATTGGTGTTCTAGTTCAGCTCTGCCAATTTGCGGTACCATGATACCATCGATAAGAACAATCCGGAATCGACCTCCATCTTACATTCTTGGCCCTCGATCGGGACTGCCACATGTACTTTTCGGCCATTTGTTGCGTTAGAATGGCTGATGGTGATGGTTTGATGAGTTTCCTCTCTCCTATAGTTTTCGCTTGGCCACTTGCCTTTGCCTTTGCCTTTGCGATTCTAGCGGCTCCACGTTGTCCTTTCTTTATTTCTTGGTGGTGTGTTTATTTCTTCATTTATTATATGGTGGTGTCTTTATTTCTTCATCTGGGGCTGTAGCTTTTTCGGTTCTGGCATACTTGTGCGATGTGGCCCTGCCGTTTGCAGTACCGCCACACGGCATCTAAGAACTGGCACTCAGAATGGGGGTGGTCTCCTCCGCATCCAGCACACTGGAACCCCGACTTACGACCATTTTTTAATCGCCGCTCTTGCTCAGCCTTGCGTCTGTGGATTTCTTCATCGTTGTCCTCGTCGATTCTGGATGATCCTGTCAGCCTTCAAGATCTTCTACTATTAAGATCTTCTACTATTTGTAATTGTCTAATAATTAATTATTGTCTTCATATTTTTCTCCTCTCTCTTTTCTAGGACTGACGGTTTTCTTTTTCTAGGAGGGCCGAATGTCAGCCTTCAAGATCTTCTACTATTGCTTTGCATCTTTTGGCTGTCATAAGAAATGGGGGGGGGAGGGGATGAGTCTGGGAAGTGTACTGGAGGTGTTACATTTTTCTGTTGTGTAAATGGGGGGGAGCATACATCAGAGTTAGGTTTCTATTTCTTGCTTCGCTTTCTTTTCTCTGCGCAACTGCAACCCGTTATCAAAGTATGCCAAGGTCAACAGACAGAGGCCTCATCATCACCTGAAGATGCCCACATGATCATATTCACAATTTCTAATTGGAAGGTTCATCTGAACTATTGGGGGTGGGAACACTTCCATCACTTTCTATATGTGATTTGAGCACCTAATTTCTCAGATTCAGAATTCTTTGGTTGCTACCACTTCACTTTCAGTAAAACATAACTTTTCTCTAACCTAAAGAGTCTAAGTCTTTCTTTCTTGGATTTTGAATGGAGCACCGACTGACAGATCCACTGTCTGTATAACATGTGGCAGTTTTGTGTGTGCTTTCTACCTTCTTCTCGGTGCTCTGACTCATCTCGGTTGGTGTCTTTGGCGAGTTGGCATTCATCTGCTGCATCTTTGTCGCTGACTTTTTTGTTGCTTCTGCTGCCGTGGCTTCAGCAATAGCCTCGGTAACGGTAATCTTTGGCCGGGTTAGCAGCCGACTTTGTAGGGTAAGGTCTCTTAGTCCGAGGACCATGAGATCCCTCATGGCTTCGTCCATGTTTAGGAATTCGCATGCTCCTTCAATGTCCCTGAGAGCGGCTAGAAAGTCTGCGATTCTCTCACCTTCCCTCTGGTCCCGCTTGTAAAACTTGTGTCTCCTGATAAGGCTGGAGACGGTTGGTGCATAGTGAGCCTTCAGCAGCTTCTCTAGGTCTGGCCAGGCCATCTGCTTCACATCGTCTGGTTTTGCTAGTGCCTTCGCCATCTTGAACACTGTGAGCTCACAGTGTGTCAGGAATACAGCTCTTTTGCGATTGTCCGAGATTGCTTGCAGGTCGTTACTCTCCAAGAACATGAGGAATCTATCGATATAGGATTCCCAGTCCTCTGCTACTGGGTTGAAGGATGCGGGTGGCAAGTTGGTTCCGGCCATTTCATCTGCTCGGTTCTCGACGCCACGTGCCCGACTGATCTCCTTCTCAGAATCCCACTCTCGTCGCCAGTGTTCGGTTCACAAGAATGAGACTTAGAGATCAGCTTAACTTCAGCTCTTTTATTTAGTTCTGAAAGTCTGTCCTAACAAGGAGCTGCTGCAGCTCTTTTTACAGAGAGCTACTCATGGCTAGTGTCCAATGACGGCTACTTGTTTTTCCTGCCCTGCTATGATTGGCCAATCAGCATCGAGAAAAGTAGCCAATCAGCGTCGGCTATTTGTTGTTCAATAGGAATAGCCTATTTGAAGTATATTAATATGGAACACTGTCTTTTATAATTATGGTTTTGGTAGATTGGGCTATATTTTCTTTTTCCATGAAGACAATGCAAGAATGAATTAAGCAGTTCTGATTTCTCTCTAATACTTGTTACTTTCTTATCATTTTCTCCTGTAAGTGGACTGATTGTTTTCTTAACTTTTTATATGGTGAAAGAAACTTTATTATTATTGACATTTAGTTTTGCTTCATTTTGAGCCTTAGTTCTCCTGTCTTCATCTTTGCAGGTTTCAGCTATATGTTGGTATTCTACCTTGGTTATGTGTTCCTCTTTCCATTTTCTGAACTTATCTTTTTCGTCTTTCAGTTTATCAAATAGTTTTTTATGCAACAATGCTGGTTTCTTTTGGGATTTCCTGTTTTTCTTTTTCAGTGGTATTGTTCTGGACTGGGTTTTTATAACCATATGTTTCAGAATTTTCAAAGCTTCTTGAGTTGTTTTGTCCTTTCATATTTTCATCAAAGAATCTTTCCAAAGTTATCTCTGAGTTTGTTAAAATCAGCTCTTTTAAATTCTAAAAACTTTGTACAATTGCGTTCTATTGCTTGTCTTTGCATTATTGAATTTCAATATGACATGGTCATTCTCACTAAAACTTCCTGTAATTTCAACTCTCTATCAATATACCTGTCCTTCTCATTCCCTCCTCCACCTTTCAGATGATAAAATTTAGATGGGTTGGTCAGGAGCCTGTTTGATCACTCACTTGATGCAGAATAAAGCCCCTGTCAAACAGCACCAACGGATGGAAAGAGGATGTAAAACGAAGAGAAACACTTGCCATCCATTGGTTAACGCGATGCATCCGTTCTGTACTCACTGCGTCCGTTTTTCATCCTCTCTATCCGTCCAGTATCCGTCTACTGACATTTCATCCACTCAAAAAGTTTTGAGATGCACAAAACTTTTTAAGCAGAAAATGTATCCAACGTGTCCATTCTACATCCGCTACGCATACGAGGAACATCTGTTATATGTCCGTCATAATCCGTTGCACATCTGCTATATCCGCTAGGCATCCGCTGTGCATCCGCGTAACTCGCATCCGCTCCAGTGGAAAACGGACACAGGGAGGAAGCAAAACAGATGCAGAACGGACACGCAGCATTAGTAGCATGGACGTAGAAAGGATGAAAGCAGATGCAGCTCGCATACAAAGCATTAAAACAGATAAAACATTCGTATAGGGGACGTATCTTGGATATTTAGGATGTCTGCAGGATGCCTAGAGGATTCAAAAGGACACCGAGCAGAAAACCTATATTTCCTATAAAAAGGGGGAGGAAATCACCTGGATCTCACTTTCAGTCCAGCAGTCCTGCTGTGCAGACCTCTTTCAGCCTTCATCTTGCTCTTGTTCTTCCACAGCATCCAGTCATCTCCACCATGGATTGTCACACACTCCTTTTGGTAGCCACCATCGTTCTACAACGGTGTGAAGCCATCTACAGGCTCTTTCACCTGTTCTACGCAAAGAAAAGGAGGCATCCAAGAAGTGTCTGGGTCCGAAGATGGATCATGAGAAGAGCCGAATACAGACTGTATGACAAGCTGATGGTGGAGCTGGGGAACGAAGACCCTTGTGCATTCCAGAACTTCATAAGGATGCCTCCAGCCATGTTTTATGAAGTTGTGGAGCAGCTGAGACCCATGTTGACCAAGCAGAGCACCAACTTCCGGCCCAGCCTGGACCATGGACTCAAGGTGGCACTGACTCTGCACCACCTGGCCTCCAGGACCACATACAGGAGCATGCAGTACGGCTGGAGTGTGCCACACAACACCATCAGCATTGTGGTCAGAGAAGTGGTGCAGGCCATCATCGAAGAATACGTGGAGGAGCTCCTCCAGTGCCCCACCACTGAACAAGGCTGGAGGAAACTTGCAGAAGAGTGGTATCAGAGGTGGAAGTTTCCCCACACCATTTCAGCCATAGATGGGAAGCACATGGCCTGCAAAGCTCCACCCAATTCAGGGTCCACTTATCACAACTATAAGGGCTTCTTCAGCATCATACTCTTCGCCATGGTCGATGCTGACTACAAGTTCATGTACATCGATCCTTCAGGCAATGGGTTATCTTCAGATGCCCAGGTATACAACGCCAGTCACCTCAAGGAGGGGCAGGAACGCAACCTCATCATGGGCTTCCCAGATCCAGACTCCCTGCCCAACGACACACAAGATGTGCCCTACTTCATCGTGGGGGATGACTCCTTCTCCCTCAGAACCTACCTCATGAAGCCCGACATTTCCAGATGCCTCACCCATGAAGAGAGGATCTTCAACTACAGGCTGTCCAGGGCAAGGCGGGTGGTGGAGAACGCCTTTGGCATCCTGGCCAACAGGTTCCAGGTACTTCTCACCACCATGCAGCATCGCCCACAGACCGTGAGGAACATTGTGGAAGCTTGCTGCATCCTGCACAATCTCATGAGCACCCGCTACCCAGTGTTGCAGAACAGGCTCATGGACCACCAACAAGGCAATGGGGACATGGAGCCTGGTGAATGGAGCCAAGGGCGAAACCTGATAGACACTGTGGATGTGCAAGGCCCCAACAGAGCTTCACGTGAAGGGAAGAAGCAGCACAACCTCCTGAAACACTGGTGCAGCTCCCCAGCTGTAGCAGTGGAGTAGCAAGACAGGATGGTAGATGCTTAATGGATGCTTCCTTCAGCCTGTCTCATCACACTGATGAGATTGTGCCATGTATGTTGAGTGGCCCTACAATGAACAGGGCATTTAATAAAGAGTTGTGTTTATGTTGACATGTGTTGATGAATGATTACATTGTTATTGATAATAAAGGGCCAAAGGTGTGGCACCTGGGAGGGTGGACCATAAAGTCCCACTATGCTTGCACTGGAGGTTTATCTATCCCACAGCTATCACCCCTCCCACAGGTATCCCTGCCCATCCCACAGCTATTACCCATCCCACAAGTATCCCTGCCCATCCCACAGCTATCTTAACCCATCCCACAAGCATGCAAAGGCTTAAACCATTTCTAAAAGTTTCCACCAAGACTTTATTGACTAAAAGAACTGAAGCAAGTGTGTGAAGCAAAGATAATCTTTATTAATAACAAACTGTAAAAGGAAAATGACCCAAGTAAAGTGTCCCAAGCAAAGATAAAGTCAACAGGTAGCAACCCAGTCTCTGGCACTCTTCTCAGTCACTCTGAGGCATGCCCATCATCTCAGGGTGAAGGGTCCAGGTGCTGTGGAGGTGGCTGCTGCTGGAGTGCTGGTCTGAGGCACCATTGGGGTACCTGGCCCTGAGAGGACAACAGGGGATGGTGTGTGGAGGAAGCTCTCAGACAGCTGGCTCAGTCCTGTGATGTTGAGAGGCCCTTCTTCCAGTACATGGGGTGTCAGTTCCAAGACCGATGACAGATGTTCTGAGACCGGGCTTGGCTGTGGGGTGGAGGAAGGAGGAGTGTAGTGGGGCTGTCTGGTCTGCAGCTGAGCGAGGTGAGGCGTGGGTGGCATCGGTGGCATCAGTGGTATCAGTGGCATCGGTGGCATCAGTGGCATTCGATGAACCTGTGCCTGGACTGGGAAGGGCTGTCTGTGCTTCTGGAACTCCTGGTAGCTGTAGCCTTGGTGGGTGAGGGCCTGTGGAAAGCCTTGGAAGGGCAGTGACATCACCTGGGGTGGAGGAGCAGACCTGGACTGGGTCGGAGCAGGTTCAGCTGGGCCTAGAGGGTTGTGCAGAAGACCGGTGATCCTGTCCTTGATCACCTGGTACTGTGATTTGGACATGTCCATGAGGGTCTGGTTGACGTAGGTGAGGAAGGGCTTGCGGTTTGAAGATGGTATGTTGGTGTGTACCAGCTGAGAGAGGAGATCTACGCTGCTTTTGATGGTGTCCCTGATCTCTAGCAGGACAGTGTGGCTCTGCCCCTCCGGTCTGGCTCTCTGTCTGCTTTCTGTTGAGGTGGAGCTGGGGGTGGATATGGGTTGGTCTCTGGTGGAAGTGCCCTCTCCTTGCTCCCACTGTGTCAGGGGGTCCTCCATGCGCTCCGCCACAGGGAGTGCAGCTGTCGGGGGGGTCTCCATTGTGGGACGCTCCACAGATACCTGCCTGGACACAGGAGCTGACTCTTGGCCAGAAGAGGACTGGCTCTCTGTGGGCTGCCTGAGAGAGAGGGTGTGAGAGGGGCTGCTCCTCGGTGGCAGATCTCACCCTCCAAGAAGCTGCACTTGGCCATCACATAGGTCTCCCGGTCCATCAGCTTGACCGTGGCCTGGCCAGATTTCTTGAGGTGCAGCTTCCCGTACCAGGTGCGCATGTGCTTTCACCAGCCGAGGAGGGCCTCCGAAGTGTAGCCCAGGCTCTCCACCTTCTCTCTCCAAGCAGCCTGCTTCCTTTTGGTGTCTCGATGGAGCCTGTGTCCCTTCCGCCATAGATACTCGTTCTCCCTCAGCCATTCAAGCACCTCATCCTCATGTTCCTCTTCGATGGAGTATTGCTTCCTCTCCCGTTCACACATATGCCTCTTCCTCCCTCTGGCAGGGCCATCTGGGCCCTCATCAGAGGGATTTTGAGGTTCTAGGGGCTGCTCCACCACACCAGCAGCAGCAGCAACAACAACAACAGTAGCAGCAAAAGCAGGACCAGCAGGTCCAGCAGCACCAGCAGCACCAGCAGCACCAGGATCAACAGCAGCAGAGTAAGCACCAGCAGCACCAGCAGGACCAGAAGTACCAGCAGGACCAGGAGCACCAGCAGCACCAGCAGCAGCAACAGCACCAGCAGGAGCCCCAGCACCAGGAGCAGCAGCAGGACCAGCAGGACTAGGAGCAGCGCCAGCAGAGTAAGCCCCAGCAGAAGCCCCAGCACCAGGATCAGCGCCAGCAGTGTAAGCAGCAGCAGCAGCACTAGCACCAGGAGTAGCACCAGCAGAAGCACCAGCACCAGGAGCAGCACCAGCAGAGTAAGCCCCAGCAGAAGCCCCAGCACCAGGAGCAGCGCCAGCAGAGTAAGCACCAGCAGAAGCACCAGCACCAGAAGCAGCGCCAGCAGAAGCCCCAGCACCAGAAGAGTCAGCCCGAGCAGCAGAAGCCCCAGCAGAAGCATAGTCAGGGCCAGGGGGTGGGATGGTGGCCCTGTCCTTCTTGCCAGGGCTGGCAGCAGATGGCACAGGCTTCCTCTTCTTCCCCATGGTTGTTGGCTGGCTGGAGCTTTGTCTGGCAGCAGGTCTTTCCTCTGAATGGTGACCTGCTTGCAGGGGGGCTGACACAATGCATCCTCCCTGCATGCGCAGTGAATGCTTTGCATCCACTAGGCATCCACTAGGCATCCACTAGGCTTTCGTGATGCATCCGCTTCATCAGCTAGGCATCCGCTCTGCATCCGTTCCTTCTGTTGCACGTCCACTTTGCTGTGCTCCCCCGGAAGCCCTGCAGATGTGCCATCTGCTTCCATCCGCTTCCATCCTCTAGGCTTCCGTCTAGCATCTGCTTTACATCCTCTCGATGTCCTCTCCCCATCCATTCCTTTCCGTTGTTGTCCGCTCTGCTTATGCAAATTCGGGGCACTTTTGAGAGCGGATAACAATGGATGGAATATTTTTTTGTCTGCTGTGTCCTTTTTACATACATTTTGCATCCATCGGCCTATGTGACAGGCCCTTAAGTCTTCAAGTTGATGTCAAGATAATTAAAGTTCCTCATTACTGTTGTAGTGTGTTTCCCACATGGATTTGTTGATTGGTTAGAAAAAAATTGTCTATTTTTTTCTGCTTGGTTGATTGGCCTATAGCAGGGGTTTGCAACTTAAACACTCAAACAGCCATTTGGACCTTTTCTCACAGGGAAAAAAAACACTGGCAGCCACAAAACCTGGATGGGCAAGGCCAACTTGATGTCACTCATTCCCACCCAGTCGCATGACCCCCCTAGCCATGCCTACCCAGCCACAAAACCCTTCTCCCCCTCTCCCCATCTTTATATCTTGATCTCTCCCCCCTTCTCTGGATCTATGTGCCCCTCCCTCTCTCTATCTCCCACCCTTTCTATCTCACTTCTTTTTGTATCTCTCTCCCCTTCTCTCTGTATCTCTCTCCCCCTCTCTCACCTCTGTATATCTCTGTGTGTCCCTCTCTGTATCTCCTTCTCTCCCCCTCTCCCTATCTTACACTCTCCCACTCTCTCTGAATCTCTCCTCCTCTCCTCTCTCTCCCCCTTCTCTGTATCACTCGCCCCCTATCTCTATACCTCTCTCCCCATCTCCTCTCTCTCCCTCTCTATCTCTGTACTTCTGTCTCCCTCTCTCTCTCTCTCTCTCTCCCCCCTCCGCTCTCTCCCCTCTCTTTGTATCTCTCTCTCTCCTTCTGTATCTCTCTCTCTGTATCTCTCTCCCTGTATCTCTCTCCCCCTCTCTCTGTATCTGTGTCCCTCTCTCCCCCTTTCTCTATCTTCCCCTCTCTCCCCCC
>BLBF01000021.1:33826361-33867740 GCA_015471245.1 Laticauda colubrina | reverse complement strand
TCTGTGTCCCTCTCTCCCCCTTTCTCTATCTTCCCCTCTCTCCCCCCCTCTCTCTGTATCTCTCTCCCCCTCTTTCCTTTCTCTCCTCCTCTCTGTATCTCTCTCTGTGCATCTCTCTCCACCCTATCTTCCCCTCTCTCCCACTCTTTCTTTGTATCTCTCCCTGGGTGGCCTACATGAAGAGCTCCCAAAAATGGCCTCCGCAGCCTGTGGGTACCACCACATGACTCCCCTAGAGTATGCAGCCATGTTGAGTGGCCAGCTCATGTTGCTGGGTGTGGAAGGGAAGGAACTCTGTGCTGACTGGCCACTTCAGCCACCCCCTCCACACCCAGTTGAGCACTTGGGCAATGACATGGTCCTTGGTGGAGTGTGAAGTGATCTCAGACACTGCAATTGGACCGGATGGCAGTCTCCAATTAATAAAACAGATAATTCTGGAGCCAAATCCTCCACAACAATCAGGAGTGGGCATTGGCTGAGTGCATCGGCATGGCTAAGTGTCTTGCCCAAGTGGTAGTTGTATGCAGCTAAGAACATAGTCCAGCACTGCATGTGAGGGGACAAAAACTGATTGTCAAGCATCCAGAAAGTATCCATGATAACCATCACTCCAAGATGTTATCTCTTCAATTGATTTATTTGGAACAGATCTGGCATGTTCAAAAGCAATTTCCCAAGGGAATTGGAGGAGCTAAAATTGTTTATCGATAAAAATCTGGAACATAGTTTCATTCAACCTGCTAGGCCCCGGGTAGCGGCCCCAGTGTTGTTCCGTGAAAAGAAAGATGGTTCCAAACGCTTGGTGGTGGACTACAGAAATTTGACCGCCATTTTCTTGGAAAGCGTGTACCCCCTGCCTTTGATGAAGGACATGTTGGCCCATTTAGCGAAGGGAAAGATTTTCATGAAGTTGGATTTGAGAGAAGCATACTACCGAATTCGAATGAAGGAGGGGGATGAGTGGAAGACCGCTTTTAACTGCCCGATGGGTTGCTTCCAATTCAACGTTCTTCCTTTTGGTTTACAAGGGGCCCCAGCTGTATTCATGCAGATGATCAATCAAGTGTTACATGAACATTTATACAGGGGGGTTCTGGTTTATCTTGATGATATCCTTATCTACTCGGAAACTCTGGATTAACATGTGAAACTGGTGCGGTTGGTTCTACAGAAACTGTGTGCTGCTAAGTTGTATGCTAAACTGTCCAAGTGTGAATTCCATCAAGAGAAAATTGACTATTTGGGATATCGCATTTCATCTGAAAGCATAGAAATGGATCCAGAGAAAGTGCATGCCGTATTGGAATGGGCTCCACCACGTACCAGAAAACAACTTCAAAACTTCTTGGGATTCGCAAATTTTTACCAGCAATTTATCCCGACGTTTGCTAAGATAGCAATTCCCATCACAAATCTCTTAAAAACAAAAGGGGAGGTGAAGCCAAGGCCGGGCAAGCCATTGGAGTGGTCCATGGAGTGCCAAGCAGCTTTTGAAAAGCTAAAACGACTGTTTGCTGCAGAACCAGTGCTAAAGCACCCGGATATGGACACTCCTTTCGTGATTCAAGCCGATGCAAGTGATGTGGCTGTTGGAGCGGTGTTACTTCAAATCAACGAGAAAGGAACCTTACAGCCTTGTGCGTATAACTCCCGTAAGCTGTCTGAAAGCGAGAGAAGGTGGGCTGTCTGGGAAAAATAAGCTTTTGCCATTTGTTGGGCCTTACTGACCTGGAGACATTTCCTGGAAGGAGCAAAACATCCATTTGAGGTATGGACTGATCATAAAAATTTGGAAGCCTTAAAAACGCCTCAGAAGCTGTCCCCTAAACAATTTCGCTGGGCCCAGTATTTCAAGCGGTTCAATTTCTCACTGAAGTACATTCCAGGAGGGAAGAACTTCATGGTGGATGCTCTCTCGAGACTTCCCCAATATAATAGTATGCGCCAGGAGGTGATAAGTCCAATTGTCTCAACCAAACATATAGCCGCCCCAGTGATCACCAGAGCCCAAAAGAAGAAACAAGAAGTGGATTTATCGAATGACCTAACCGAACAACTAAAAGAAGCTTTAAAACTGGATGAGCGGTTCCTGGCTCATTCAAATGACTATACAGTTAGAGATGGTTTGGCTTGGGTGGGGACCAAGTTGTATGTGCCACAGGTGCTGAGGGGCCAAATACTACAAGCCCATGATTCTAAAGCAGCTGGTCACTTTGGATTTGTGAAAACCTTACACCTGGTTAAGCGGCAATTCTGGTGGCCTACTTTAAAGAAGGACATTGAAGCTTATGTCGCTAGCTGTTCAATTTGTGCTTCGGCGAAGAGACCTCCTGTTACAAAATGTAGCTAGACCAACAGCCCCCTGGAAGGAAATATCTATGGACTTTATAGTAGAATTACCCGAAAGCAGTGGAAACACGGTTATCTGGGTGGTAACCGATTTGTTTTCCAAACAAGTACATTGCATACCTTGTTCCAAGATTCCATCTGCTAAGACGCTGGCTAAACTGTTTATTTCACATATCTATGGATTACA
The DNA here is from genome assembly GCA_015471245.1 of Laticauda colubrina. Classification (NCBI taxonomy): domain Eukaryota; kingdom Metazoa; phylum Chordata; class Lepidosauria; order Squamata; family Elapidae; genus Laticauda; species Laticauda colubrina. Next base: position 33,865,201 of record BLBF01000021.1, on the reverse strand, counting down.
TGGTGTTCTGGAACACATAATCTCTGACAGAGGGGTCCAATTTACCTCAAATTTTTGGAAAGAGTTCCTGAAGTTGATAGGCTCCGCCCAGGGCTTAAGCTCCGCCAACACCCTCAAACCAATGGGGCCTGCAAGAGGACTAATGCAGTGTTAGAACAGTATCTTAGATGTTACATAAATTATCAACAAGATAACTGGTCCGACTTACTACCATTTGCCGAAGTGGCATATAACAACTCCGTACATAGTAGTACTGGATTTACTCCATTTAAAGTAGCTTCGGGACAAGATTTTGTACCCATACCTGAACTTCCTCATGAAAAGCCTAACATCCATTCGTTGGATGAATGGATAACCCAAACTCCAACTTAACTGGCCAGTAACACGTAAAGCATTAGATGAGGCCCATCAAGCTCATAAGAAATTTGCAGATAAGAAAAGATCTCCACAGAAATTATATCAAGTCGGCGACAAAGTTTTCCTTTCCACCAGATTCCTCCAAACCACTCAAAAGTCAAAGAAACTTGGTCCTAAATATGTTGGTCCTTTCATGATTGAACGGATTATAAATCCTGTAACAGTCCAGCTGAACTTACCGAAAACTCTTCGACGAATTCATCCGGTGTTCCATGTTAGTTTGCTAAAACCTGAACATACTTCTGATTTAAGACCCATCCAGGCTGACCTTCCCATACCAATACTGATTGAAGGTGAACAACATTTTGAAGTTAAAGAAATTCTGGACTCTCACAAATGGAGGGGTCAGCTCCAGTATCTTGTAGCCTGGAAACACTTCCCTTCTTCACAAGCCGAATGGGTTAACGAAACCGACGTTAAAGCTCCTAAGTTGATCAAAGCATTTCGTTCCAAGTATCCTGATAAGCCCTAGGAGTGTATTCTTTTGTAATTGTTTAAGGATTAATAATTGTCTTTATATTTTCTCCTCTCTCTCTTCTAGGACTGATGGTTTTCTTTTTTATAGGAGGGCCGAATGTCAGCCTTCAAGATCTTCTACTATCGCTTTGCATCTTTCAGCTGTCATTAGAAATGGGGGGGGGGTAGGGATAAGTCTGGGAAGTGAGCTGGAGGTGTTACATTCTTCTGTTGGGTAAATGAGGGGTGGGAGCATACAATAGAGTTAGGTTTCTATTTCTCGCTTAGCTTTCTTTTCTCCGCACAACTGCAACCCGTTATCAAAGTATGCCAAGGTCAACGGACAGAGGCCTCATCATCACCTGAAGATGCCCACATGATCATATTCACAACTACTAATTGGAAGTTTCATCTGAACTATTGGGGGTGGGAACACTTCCATCACTTTGTATATGTGATTTACGCGCCTAATTCCTCAGATTCAGAATTCTTTGGTTGCTACCACTTCACTTCCAGTAAAAGATATATTTTCTCTAATTTAAAGAGTCTAAGTATTTCTTTCTTGGATTTTGAATGGAGCTCTGCCTGACAGTACCCCTCTGTCTGATATTACTCTGCGAGGTACACTATGGAGTCTACAGATATGTTTCACGAACAGCTTTGCAAGTTTTTTAGCAGATGGAAGTCCTCTGCAGGCTATAAATGGGCCTGTTTAAAGAATAAGTCAATTATAGTCCAAATGACCGTATTCCCTTCACTCTTAGGTAATTCAACAATAAAGTCCATTGTGATTTAGGTTAGGTTGGGTTAGGTTGGTTGGTTCAGCAACTTGTTGCAGGAGGCCAGGGGGCTTTCTAGTTCTGTGTTTCATCATGGCACTAATTGAACAATTTTTTGTATAGTCCTCGACATCAGGTTTCATTTTTGGCCACCAGAACTGTCTTCTCAATAAATGTAGGGTTTTAAGGAATCCAAAGTGGCCTCCCAGCCATGAGTCGTGGCTACACTTTAGTACCAGTAGTCTTAGGGTTGTGGGTACATAAAGCTTAGTCCCTTTTCCAAGCTAGCCCATCATTTATTGTCAACTCGTTTTGATGATCCAGGAACCAAGGATCGGTCAATAGAGCCATTTTCAATTCCGCAGTCAGCTTATTTTCCAGGCGTTTGGGGTTGCAGTTAGCTTGGGTTCTATGGTTACTTGGACGGCCAATTGAGCATCTGAAATTAAGGCTTGTACTATTTCCTCTCGGTGGTTGTCAAACTGAGTTTTTCTGGACAGAGCATCCTCCAGTACGTTTTTCCCTCCGGGGATATATTTAATGTTGAAACTGAATCACTTGAAATATTGGGAAGAGCAGACTTGTTTGGACAATAATCTCCTAGGGGTCTTTAGAGCCTTGAGGTTCTTATGATCAGTCCATATCTCAAAGACCTCTGGCACCCCTTCTAGAAAATGCCTCCAAGTCAATAAAGCCCATTGTACAGTGAATGCTTCTTTCTCCCAACCGCCCACCTTCGCTCTGCATCTGTCAGCTTTTTGGACACATAAGTGCAAGGCATCAGTCAGCCTTGAGAGTCTTTGCAGCAAAACGGCTGCCACCGCTACATCACTTGCATCTGTTTGGACAATAAAAGGCTTGGTCGTGTCTGGATGCTTCAGGATGGGCTCCATTGCAAAGAGGCATTTTAATGTCTTGAAAGCTTTCTGACAGTCCATAGTCCAAGCCAGGGGTTGACTCGACTTTGGTTTGGTGGGCAGCAGGTCCATTTTTAATAGATCTGTCAACGGGAGGGCAACTTCAGCAAAGGACAGAATGAATTGTCTATAGAAATTGGTAAACCCCAAGAAACTTTGAAGTTGTTTTCAGGTTCTGAGGGGTTGCCAGTCCAGCACCACTTTCACCTTTCCGGGGTCCATTTAAATCCCCAGGTTGGATATTCGGTAGCCTAGGTAATCAAGTAACTCTTTGTGGAATTAGCATTTTGAGAGTTTCACATATAATTTGGCGGCTAGAAGGTTTTCTAGAACCTGTCAGACCAATTGAACATGTTCTTCCATGGTTTCGTTGAAGATAAGGATGTAATTCAGGTACACAAGGACCCCCCGGTAAAGGTGAAGGTGTAGCACCTCACTGATGAGCTGCATAAACATTGCAGGAGCCCCCTGAAGTCCGAAAGGCATGACTTTGAATTGGAAGCTACCCAGAGGGCAATTAAAAGCAGTTTTCCACTCATCTCCCTCTTTAATGCGGACCCGGTAGTAAGCTTGGTGAATACTTTGCCCTTCGACAGGTGGTTCAATAAGTCCTTCATAAGAGAGAGAGGATACATGTTTTTGACGCATACTGGGTTCATGCCTCTAAAGTCAACACACAATAAAAATCCACCATCTCTCTTCTTGAACAACACGATGGCAGCTAATCTTGATTTGGCAGGCTCAATAAAACCTTGTTCCAAATTGCTGTCAATGTATTTCCTTAATTCAGCCATTTCAACAGGCATCATGGAATACATCTTTGGTTTTGGTAATTTCACCCTGGGCTCTAATTCTATGGCAAAATCAGTGGCTCGATGGGGAGGTAAAACATTACACTCTTTTCACTGAATACTTTAGCCAAATCTTTGTATTGGTCAGGCACCTGGTGGTTATCTGGGAGAAGGTGGGATTCCATGGATGCTGGCTCAGGTTCTGTGTTCAAGCTGACTGGTGGCTTTGTAGTGGGTGGAAGAGGGGGCAATGGGCCCGGTCCAATAAGGATTTTTCTGAATCCATCCTCCCATTTGATCGTCGGGGCCATTTGTCTAACCAAGCAAATCCCAGTATTATTGATTCTGACATCTTGGGGGCCACTATGAAGCATATGAATTCGTGATGGGACCCTAATTCCATCTTGATTAATTCTGTCAATTGAGTGGCTGCCCCCCCCCCCATTTAGGTTCCATCCACTTACTCAAATCTGATTGGATGTTTTCACAGGTTATTCTTTATGCCCAATTGTTCAACAATGGGGAGTCCAATAAGACATCTGGAACACCCAGTATCAATGACAGCTTCTAGCTCCCCAGCCTCCCCCGTGTTTGGCACCACTAACTTGACCTTGACTGTAAAAGGTATGATGGGGTCACTCATCATTGGGTCATCTTTGCAGGTCGGGTTTTTGTGGACGTGGTGCCAGTCTGGTGGTCCGTTGCTCCCATCTGCACAGAGGGGGCTTTCCCAGCTGTGTTTGATGAACCTGTCCCTGCTCAGAGGTCTTCCTTGATTCTTCCGACCACTAACAGTTGTACTAGACTTCAACTGTGGTGCTTGTGGTACAGGAGCAGGGACTAGACAGTCTGCTGCCCTATGACCAGCTTGACCACATCGGTAACATTTCAGCACCCTGGTGAGTCAGGTACAAGCAGCTTCAGCTGCTCCGGTCAGCATCTCCTCGCCACAATTCTCTTAGTCGGGGCTGCTGGAAGGGGTTTCCTGTGTGGGTTGATGCTGCAATCTAAGCTGAGGGAGGCAGTATACCACGACCATAAGGTCTCTGGGATTCCCCTAATTTCACAGGCCTTCTTTACTTCTGGATCAATGGCTTTTTTAAAAAATAGTGTAAAGTTATTCTTTCAGGTCAATCCATGAGATGGCTTGCGACCCTTCTAAAGTCCCAAATGAATTCTGACAATGGTCACTTGACTTGCCTCATTTCCATTAACTTCTCTTCATTCTCTGCTACCCTGTCTGGATTTTCAAATCTGATTCTTAATAAATGAATAATCTGTTTACATCGTATAATTCGGGGGCTTGTTCGTTGTGTAATTGGGCCACGCAGTCTGAAGCATCCCCTTCATTCATCCCATTAGTTATGGCTGTAATCAAATCATGCTCTGTGGCATATTGATCTCTAAATTGTTCTCTATGGGATCGGATTTGAGTGAGAAAGTAATTGAAATGTTTGTGGCAGCCATCGAATACGGCCTCAAAGGGTATTTGGTCTGGCCTGGGACATGGTTGCAGAGGTGGCACCTGCCAGATCTGTGCAGGTTGTACTGGATTGGAAGGAACAAGCCGGGTGGCATATTTAGGCTGGGTAGGCCCCCTGAACCCTGGCTGGGTGATGCTTCTCTGGAATAGGGGTCCCTGTGGCCTCACCTCCAGCTGGGGCTGCTGTTGACAATTGTTGTTGTCAAGAGGAAGATGGGTGTGGCCTGGTTCCCTGGTTGGGTGGAGAGGGTGTGGCTGCTGTCTGCTGTCTGGGCAAACCCCCCCCCCCCCTTCAGACCAGGGCTGTGTTAGTGCTGGCTGCCCTTGGCATTGAATCCACCCCTGGCCTGGATAAAATCCCCACCTTGGAGGGATACTCTCTGCAGGGGGAAAAATTCCTTCTGGAAAATGAGGGGACTACCTCTGAGACTGCAACATACCTCTATTAGTTGATGCTTCTTTCTGGCTTCCTCCAACTGGCATCTGTTGATGTAAATCTGCCCTTGATGGACTTCCAGGAAAAATCTGGGGGCTGTCTTCCTGAGAGAATTCTGACCCCAACTGTCTCTCTTCCCTCCAATCTGACAGAATAGCCATATGCCTGAGGCTAGAGAAAGATTTCTCTTCAGACAGCTGGGCTACCTCTGGGTTATAACAACTTCTTGAGTTGAAACGCTTCGGTATAGCTCCCAAATCTCTTCCTTCTACTGCCATCCTGAAAGCATCCATTATCTCCTCCAAACAAGGGTTGGCAGTTTTAATTCATGCTCTGGAGGGAGGGCCTCCACACGCTCCCCCCTGCACACCTCCAACTTCGGCTGATTGAAGCTCTTTGTCCATTTCTGGAGAAAGAAATGGAGCATCAGCCAAGCCCATTCAAAAAAATAAAAGTTAGACTTGGGAAATAAATGTCAAGTATCCAGAAAGTATCCATGATATCAACCACTCCGAGACGTTACCTCTCCAATTGATTTATCAGGAACAGATCTGGCATGTTCCAAAGCAATTTCAAAAGTGAAAGCTTTTTTGTGCGTTACACAGAATCCACCTTCTCTCCTCTCTTCTCTCCTCCCATTTCTACACTTCATAAATCATGAGAATCAATTATCTGCAATTGAAAATTCTTAATATGACACACAGAATAACTTTGAATTTTTCAGCTCCTCTAACTTCCTAAAAAAAATATGTGGCAGCTCAATTTTAAAACTGACACTGATGGCGTTTGGTGGTACTTGTGAGCAGGCCCAGTATTGGCTTTTGATTGGTCACAAGGCTGAATGGTTTGCCATGGACGTATTCATGGAAGCATTTGACTCCTGCAACTGCAGCCAAAGCTTGCTTGTCCAGCTGGCTGTAGCTTCATTCAGCCAATGACAAGAAAGCAATTGGGGCCTCTCTTCCATCTGGGAATCAGTGGCTTAAAATGGTGCTGACAATGAATGGAGAGGCATTTCAGGGAAGATTCTCTTTGTATTGCACCAGGATACTGTTTGAAGATAGTAGCTCCTTGACAGTGGAGAAGGCAGCAGTTCTTTTCAGCCCCAGGACCAAGACATCTTCTTGTCAAGCAAGCAATGGAGAGGCTCAGCTATGGACACTTTGTATGGCAAGAAGATGCTATAGAAGTGTATGAGTCCCAAAAATGCCTGGAGTTCGATCTTGGTCTTGCATGTGGGAGCTTTCTGGGTGGCTTGGATCTTTGCCTGTGTAGGGTGTAACCCAGAGGTATCTATAAGATAGCCAAGGAACTTTACCTGTGGAATAGCGATCTTGCACTTTTCTTTTTTAACTTTGAGGCCAACTTCCTGGAAACTGGTATCACTCGCAGATGGTTGAGGAGTTCGGTGTTGTTGACTGCTGACATGAAGGCATTGTTGAAATAGGGGACAACACCTGGGATGCCTTGCAAGAGACATTCCATCAGGCTCTGGAAAAATCCTGGTGCCATGCTCACCCCAAATTGCAGCTGGTGACATCTAAAAGCTCCTTGATGTGTTACAATCATCTGAGCCTCAGCTGTGGCATCATGAACTAGGAGCTATTGGTAGGCTTAGGCAAGGTCCAGTTTAATGAAGACCTTACCTTCACCCAGAGAGTGCAGCAGATGTTGGATCACTGACACTGGGTATGCATTTTGCTGTAGTGCTTTATTTAATGTACATTTATAGTTTGCACAGATGCAGACAGAACTGTCCAGCTTCACAGGGGTCACAGTTGGAGTCTCCCATTTTGCGTGGTTGACAGGTTCCAGGATTCTTTGGCTAATGAGCTTTTTGAGTTTCTCATTAACCTTTGAGCGCAAGGTGAACAGTACTTTTCGTGGCTTCATTTGGATTGGAGTGACCTAGGGGTCAAGACTGAATGAAATGGGTGTGCCTGTATACTTGCCCAGGTTTCTATCAAAGACATCTGCAAAACCAAAGATTAAGGCCTTGGTATTAGAGTCACTGATGGAGTTGATGCCAGTGATTTCCAGATCCAGGGAGGAGAACTAGTTCAGTCCTAGGAGACTTGGTAGGGAGCTATCCACTATGAGTAGTCACAGTGGCCCTGAGAAGTCCCTGAAAGATACTCTAAAGGTGCCAGTTCTAACAACAGGAATGATGTTGCCCTGGTAGTCTTGGAAATGAATATAGTGGAAGTCCAACTGTCTTTTTGAGATTTTTGACACCAATCTCTTTTAGTGTAGTCAGGGATGGGATTCTACCAGTTCTGACCAGTTCTATAGAACCCCTTGTTAACTTTCTAAGCAGTTCGGAGAACCAGTAGTTAGAAGAAATCTCCTTTTGTTTTTTTCCACCCTTATTACATTCTTGGCAGTATGCCTAGACTTACTGTCTCTGAAGGAAGTATTTTTTTCTTGATACTTTTTCAAAGGGAAAGGGTTGTTTAAGCTTTTTATACTGCTGTTGGGAGGAAATACTCCCCTAGAAATACTTCTTCTTGGCTAGCTAGAAAGATTGACATTCAAATGTAAATTTACATACTCTTTCTGAGTTTTGATCTAAAACTCGGTGCTTGGTGACATTTAATCCTGTGTTTATTGATGGGATAATTTTCAGAAGGAAAAAGATTAATCTCTGTTCCTGAAAAGAAACTGGTTTGAGAAATCTGGCTAATTCCTATGTCTATTTGTTCTGGTAATTGGTTTGATAAGCAACAGCTACTGTTGTGATTTAATTATTTGTATTGTGTTTGAATTTTTTTCCTGCCTCATGGTTTCTTTTTCTATCTGGGGACGGCATTTTCCTTCACTACTTTAGTGGTATCTGGCACTGTCCTTTTGGGATGTACTTTCAAGAGGCAGGATGCAAGCTTGGCACTGATTTTTTTTTTTACTGCCTTTCTGGGGGGCATGTGACCTTGCCTTAAATCTGGATGATTTCCTTCGGATATTTTGTGAGGTGAGTGAGACCAGCTGGTATCTTTAAGTGGTGCAAATGGATCTAAGGATTTTTTTTCCTGGGTGTGCTCTTTCCGAAGAGCTCAAATGATCTCTCTGCTAAAAGGTTTCACTTTATGAGCAAGAGCTGCTGCTGATAGTTGTCACTGCATTTTATCTATTTTAATCCCTCAAAGTGCTCTGGCACCCTGCCTGATTTGTAACTCTGGCGTGCAGTTATTTTTAATCTAATGATTGATATTTAGGGCAACTTTTTGCCAGCAAAGAAGCTTTTTGTATTTTTGTACAGGTAATCCTTAACTTACAACAGTTCATTTAGTGACCATTCAAAGTTACAAAGGCACTGAAAAAAGTGACATGACCATTTTTCACATTTATAACCATTGCAGCATCTCCACTATTATGAGAAGCCAGACGAGGAGAAGCACCCCTTGATGTGAGTGACATTGAATTGGCCACGTCCACCCATGCCAAGATACACCCACCAACTAAGACATGCCCACAGAACCGGTTGTTAAAAAATTTGAATCTCATCCTTGAGTGTACTCCAAGAGATGATGGTCATTGAAGATCCCATGTCCACCTCCATGCAGCAAGGGAACCCCTCAATCAGGATGGTGACACTGATCTTCTTGCAAGAGGAGAGGCTGGCTTGACTGATGACTGCTTCTGCCTTGCAGGTGTCACTGGAGATGGTGAAGCAGTCCTTTCCATGACTCTGTTGTCTTTTCTGTATTCTTTGGTGACAACTTTCTGGGCTCACAGTGATAGCTGTCAGTTGGTTTGTGTGGCATACCCTGCCCAAATGTCCTTTCTTTTCACATCTTTGACAAATGGTGTTCTTGAACTTACACACCATTCGTGGGTGATTGCTGTCACAACCAACACGTGTTAGTTGCCTTGTTTCTATGGCCACATTCCTCCCCTTGGTGGATTTGAGGCAATAGATGTCATCGACCTCACCTGCTGATTCACAGTGGTTAGCATCTTCATTGTGCACAGTGACTGGTTTACATGATGCTGGTAGGCTGTTTGATTTTTGAATCTCGGCCATTGACTGGTTGGACATCTCGGCTATTTGTGCCTCATTGAGTGCTATCTGCAGGGTAAGGTCTGTTTTTGCAAGGAGGCGCCACTGTAGCTTGATATCCCTCACACCACAGATCACTCTGTCCCAGAGAGTGTCATCTAAGTCCCTGAACTCACAATACAGGGCTGCCTTTTAAGGGTGGCAATGTATTTGTTGATGGATTCACCTTCTGCAGCACATCCCACGGCACAGACTGAAGGACAGTGGAGTGAGGAAAGCCCTGGCTGTCTCAAAGATCTCTGGGCCACAGAAGTTTAGGAAAAGTCCCCTTTCCCTGTTGTCAGTGATCTCAGCAAAGTCATTGGTTCGAGGAAGCAGTCGAAGCAAGCAAGGTAGGAGTCCCATGTCTCAGAGGCTGGGTTGCATGGAGCAAAAGGCTGTAGTGCAGCCATTTTCCAAGAGAATGGTGTGAGCCTCCAGGCAATCTGGATTGAGGCATATATGGTCAATGAATGGTCAATGCGCAGCAACTGTGGATCAGCTCCGGTGATTCAGCTCTGAGTGGGCCAGCTCACAGTGATCAGCTGTTTGCAGCCTCAGTTTTCATTCGATTCCACCTTTGTTGCCAATGTTAAATTCTGGATGAAGAATGGAGGTGAGGCCATTGTGATTTCTAACAGCTCATTCAATACTGCCTGTGAAGCAACTGAACTCCCTGTCTGACACAGCTCCTTTTATAGGAAACTGATCAGCCAAACAACCAATCAGGAGAGAGTATTTTCCAGCTCCAACAGAAGACCAGAATGAGAACTTCAACTGACAACTATATACTATATACAATTCATAACACCCACCATATAGGTTGATGAAGGAGGGGTGCAAACTAAATTGGAAAGCAGTTTTCTCAATGTACAGGAAAGCAACTTTCTGGTTCATCCATACTTCTCTTGGATACAGTTTAAGCATTATTCCAGGAAACCACAAATTTGGGTTCAGAAATTACTTGTTATCTAGGTAGAGCAGTACTGCACTATCCATTGTATCTTGGGAAACTTTAAAGATAGCTAAAACCACCGGCCCAGGCATCTGTATATATTTGCTTAACTCCACCCCATGCCACTTTCATGATTGATTGCTTGATCGTTGATATTTTTTCCCACCGGTGGTTGACAAATAGCTGAGTCATCTGATCTTAAATAGCCTTAAGTAATTCTGCATTGAAGTTGAAAGGACAAACATCACTTGCAACCACATAAATAAAGCAGATTAAAATTCAGATTATGGGCAGCATAATAAACTGGTTTACTTTCAGCTGACACAAATCCTGGAGGCGCACACATGGCCCACATTTATACTCAGATTATTACCCAGATAAGATCATGGCAGAGATAGCCTTGGCATGTGCATATCTCATCCCTGTTCTCTACCTCTACCAGTGGGAATAGCTGCAGCAACATTACATTGATAGTATTCTTTACACCAAGTTTAAGACAAGAGAAAACTAGAAAAAAAACCCAAATTAAAGTAAACCACAATATTGTACAATATTCATAGACTATTGCAAAAATAAGGGAAAGGTTTCCCATGTCCAGTCATATCTAATTCTAGGGTGCAGTGCCCATTTCTGTTTCTTGACCAAGGGAGCCAGTATTGTCCTAAGACATTTCTATGGTCATGTGGTCAGCATGATCATATGCCAAAGTGCATGGAACCTTCCCACCAGGGTGGTACCTATTTTTCTGTTCACATTTGCATGCTTTTGAACTGTTCGGTGGGCAGGAACTGGGGAAAGAATTGGAGCTCACCCTATCGTGTGGCATTCAGGTCTCAGAACCTGGCTGTCTGCTTTTCAACTGACAAGCTCAGTGTCTTTGACCGCTGAGCCATTCAAGGACAGATTGGGTTGTGTCCATTTTAACATAGCCTTGGCTGAATATTTGTAGCTGAAGGTCATTTAGAGCATAAGAGAACTCAGCATGATATTAGTCAAGGCCAAAAAAAAAGCAGGGTGATTTTGCAGGCCTGCAAAGAAAACAGGGTTGGCTTTTTGCTGTGAATTGAAAAAGGAAGCAGTCCTTTTTTTCAACATTGTATCCTCTGTGAATTGAAAAAAGGGTGAAGATTTTTGTGGTATTTTAAATACTGACAGATACCTGGTGCCAGTATCTAGGGGACTGCTTTCTTCTATGAACTTTTAAATGAAACTGAAACAAAGCAAAGAAAAAGAAAAATGAAGACCAGGGTACCATTGCCTTAACTTGTAGTTCTATATACTTGTAACAATAATGTTACAGAATAGGGAAAGCCTGAAAACAGAATGGAGGTTTTTTTTATTGCTAGGGATCTATGCAGCTATTCTATCACCATGGATGAATGCAACAAAGCAATTGAATTCTTAAATATTACAAGTTGGTAGTACACCAGATAAGATCTCTCTCAGTTTAATTCATAGAACCCCAAAATGTTAGTTAAAGAACAGACAGTCCTTACCTTATTATTGTAATTGAGCCTGCAATTTCAGTTGTAAGTCTGGGTGGTCATAATGCAGCTCTATCATTAATCACTCAGAAATGACAAGATAATTCAAGAAAGTCTACCAACTTATTATCATAGGTGAGTTCACATATGTTCACTATTTAAACTGGAATGTAAATATCTAAAAACATTACATAGATTTACAGATATAGATCAATAAGTCAGCCCTATGAGGAAACCAAAATAATGTGAATATTATTGTTATTGAAAGGTTACAGTAACAGAATCTTTAAGTCTGAATGCACCTTTCCACTCCCTGCTTTTATATTCAATAGAACTAGTGGTGGGGAATGTGGGATGCTTTCTGAAACTGTATTCCTGCTTTGGATTTAGATTTCTCCTACCTGACCATTGTCTTGGTTGCTTCTTTTTTCCTGTTCCTCTTATAGCCTTTTTAAGACTGATAAAATCAATTATATATGCAAGAAAGTAAGTCAAGCCACAGGTTTGTGTGAGTAACATATACTAATCAAAGGGTAGCAGCCTATGCTGCTCCTTGCTTGGAAAAACTTGTACTTTTATTGGCAGAGTAAGGAGGGGGGTTAAAACTTAAAAGACATTCTAAATTTCAGTGCACCTGGGAAGTTAATAATTTCTTGGACAGAATAGCTGGAGGTAATGAAGAAGCCACCAGAGAATTGGGGGGGGGGGGAATCCTTTGGCAGAGAACACATGGAAGAATGTAAACAATAAACTATGAGGATCTGGAGGCACTCAGGGCCAATAGATCTCAACAATTGGGATCATGTCAGCAAGGAACAGAGTGCTTAGCAAATGCTCTCTGGATTCTTTAGAAGGTTGTTAAAAGGCCCGGTCCCACTGGCCGACAGACACAAAACATATACATAAAGGACACAGCGGACGAGCAAAATTTCGGGGGTGGCTCCATCCATTGTCATCCACTCCAAAAAGTGGTGAAAATTTGCATAAACAGAACAGAAAAAAATGGAAAAGAACGGAAAAGAATGGACGTGGGTAGTATGTAGCGGGGATGTTAAACGGATGTTCATAGTAAGCCTAGTGGATGACAGCGGATGGAAGCAGATGACACACCTGAAGGGGTTCCGGGGGAGAATTTTGAAGCGGACGCATAGTGGAAGGGGTGGATGCATAGCGGATGAAGCGGATGCCTCACGGATGCCTATAGGAAAAAAAGGGGATACCGCGCAGATGTATGTCGGTTGCAAAGTGTTCACTGCGCATGTGGGGAGTATGAATTGCATCAGCTCCGTGGATATAAAAGAATGCAGTCAGCACACAGAGGAAAGACATGCTGCCAGATATATCTTGAAGGAACACCATGGTTCGTCAGTCAGGCAAGAAGAGGAAGCCTGTGCCTACTCATGAAAGCCCTGGCAAGAAGGCCAGAACCAGCATCCCACCCCCTGGCACTGACTCTGAAGTGGTGCTGCTGCTGCTGTGGTGGACCAGCCCCAAGGCCCTCAAAACCCTGCTGCTGAAGGCCCTGCTGCTCAAGCCCCTGAAGGCCCTGCTGCTCAAGCCCCTGAAGGCCCTGCTGCTCAAGCCTCTGAAGGCCCTGCTTGAAGCCCCTGCCAGAGGGAAGAAGAGGCAAGGGAAGGAGAAGGGAGAGAGGAAACAGTACACCGTTTCTGAGGAGCATGAGGATGAGGTGCTGGAATGGATGAGGGAAAACAAGTACCTCTGGAGAAAGGGCCACAGACTGTATCGGGACACCAAGCAGAAGCAGGCAGCTTGGAGAGACAAGGCACAGATCCTGGGGTACACTGCAGAAGTACTCCTGGGATGGTGGAAGCACATGCACACCTGGTATGGCAAGCTACACCTCAAGAAATCTGGGCAGGCTGCTGTCAAGCTCACTGATTGGGAGATGTACATCATGGCCAAGTGTAGTTTCCTGGAGGGTGAGATCTGCCACCGAGGAGCAGCCCCTCTGAGACCTCTCTCCCTCAGACAGCCCACAGACAGCCAGTCCTCTTCCAGCCAGGAGCCAGCTACCCTGTCCAGGCAGGTGTCTTCAGAGGGCCCCACGGCAGAGACCCCCCCTACAGCTGCACTCCCCATGTCGGCAGACTTGGAGGATCCCGTGGGGGATGACACCCTGCTGTCACAAATGGAGGAAGAAGCAGCAGCCACCAGAGGCCAACACACCCTCACCCCACCCCCAGCTCTAGAGGATGCAGGCAGAGAGGCAGACTGAAGGGCCAGGACCACAGCGTGCTGTTGGAGATCAGGGACACAATGAAGACCAGCACAGAACTTCTCTCTCAGCTGGTCCACAGCAACATACCATCCTCGGACCGGAAGCCCTTCATCACCTACGTGAGCCAGACCCTGAGGGACCTGCCCGAGGCCCAGTACCAGGTGATGAAGCAGAAGATCACAGCACTTCTGCACAGCCCTCAAGGCCCAGCTGAAGCTGCTCCTACCCAGTCCAAGTCTGCTCCTCCACCCCACGCGATGTCACAGCCCTCCCACAGCTTTCAACAGCCTCTCACCTACCAAGGCTACGACTACCAGGACTTCTCACAGCACAAGCAGAACTTCCCAGTCCAGGCCCAGGTTCATCACACGCCACAGACGCCACTCCTCACCCAGCTGCAGACCATACAGCCCCACTACACTCCTCCTTCCTCCACCCCACAACCAAGCCCGTCAATGGACAATCTGTCATCAGTATTGGGCCTGACATCTCAAGTCCTTGCTGAAGGGCCTCTCAACTTCACGGGACTGAGTCAGCTCTCGGATAGCTTCCTGAACACACCATCCCCTGTTGTACCCTCGGGGCCAAGCACCCCAATGGTGCCTCAGACCAGCACTCAAGCCACAGCATCCTCACAGTCCCTGCCCGCTTAACAGTTGAGACCAGGGACATGACTCAGAGTGACTGAGAATAGTGTCAGAGACTGAGTTGTTTACCTGTTAAGTTTATCTTTGCTTAATACAGTTTACTTGGTTCATTTTGTTTACTTAATAAAGTGTTGGTGAAAACTTTGAAAAAATGGTTAAGCCTTTGAATGCTTGTGGAATAGATAAGGATAGTTGTGGGATAGATAAACCTCCAGTAAAACCATAGTGGGACTATATGGTCCACCATCCCAGCGATCCAGATGATTTTCTCCCCCTTTTTATAGAAAATATCGTCCCTGCCCGCTTAACAGTTGAGACCAGGGACATGACTCAGAGTGACTGAGAATAGTGTCAGAGACTGAGTTGGACTTGTTAAGTTTATCTTTGCCTAAGACACTTTACTTGGTTCATTTTGCTTTTTTAATAAAGTCATAAAGTTTACCTAAGAAAGTTAATAAAGGTTATCTTTGCTGAACACACTTAATATAGTTTATTTGGTTCATTTTGCCTATTTAATAAAGTCATAAAGTTTACCTAAGAAAGTTAATAAAGCTTATCTTTGCTTAAGAAACTTAAGACACTTTACTTGGTTCATTTTGCCTATTTAATAAAGTCATAAAGTTTACCAAAGACAATTAATAAAGGTTATCTTTGCTTAAAACACTTGGTTCATTTTTTTTACTTAATAAAGTGTTGGTGAAAACTTTGAAACAATGGTTAAGCCTTTGCATGCTTGTGGGATAGATAAAGATAGTTGTGGGATAGATAAACCTCCAGTGCAAGCATAGTGGGACTCTATGGTCCACCCTCCCAGCTGCCACACATATTGAACTTTTGTATCAATAACAATTTATTCATTGATCAACATATTTTAAAATGAACAAAGCCCTATTCATTGAAGGACCACTCAACATACATGGCACAATCTCATCAGTGTTATGCAACAGCCTCAAGGAAGCATCCATTAATCATCTATCATCCTGTCTTGCCACTCCACTGCTCCAGCTGGGGAGTTGCACCAGTGTCTCAGTAGGTTGTGCTGCTTCTTCCCTTCACGTGAAGCTCTGTTGGGGCCTTGTACATCCACAGTGTCTATCAGGTTACGTCCTTGCCTCCATTCACCAGGCTCCATGTCCCCATTAACTTGTTGATGGTCCACAAGTCTGTTCTGCAACACTGGGTAGCGGGTGTGCATGAGATTGTGCAGGATGCAGCAAGCTTCCACAATGCTCCTCACAGTCTCTGGTTCATGCTGCATGGTGGTGAGAAGTATCTGGAACCTGTTGGGCAGGATGCCAAAGGCGTTCTCCACCACCCGTCCTGCCCTGGACAGCCTGTACTTGAAGATCCTCTCTTCACAGGTGAGGTATGTTGAAGTGTACGGCTTCATGAGGTAGGTTCTGAGGGAGAACGCATCATCACCAATGATGAAGTAGGGCACATCTTGTGTGTCATTGAGTAGGAGGTCTGGATCTGGAAAACCCATGATGAGGTTGCGTTCCAGCCCATCCTTGAGGTCACTTGCATTGTATACCTGGGCATCTGAAGCTGACCCGTTGCTTGAAGCATCGATGTAGATGAATTTATAGTCAACATCAACCATGGCAAAGAGGATGATACTGAAGAAGCCTTTGTAGTTGAAATAAGTGGACCCTGAGTTTGCTGGAGCTTTGCAGGCCACGTGCTTCCCATCTATGGCTCCAACGGTGTGGGGGAAGTTCCACCTCTGATACCACTCTTCTGCAAGTTTTCTCCAGCCTTGTTCAGTGGTGGGGCACTTGAGGAGCTCCTCCACGTATTCTTTGATGATGGCCTCCACTACTTCTCGAACCACTTTGCTGATGCTGTTGTGTGGCACCCTCCATGCATATTGCATGTTTCTGTATGTGGTTCCAGAGGCCAGGTGGCACAGAGTCAGTGCCACCTTCAGTCCAGGGTCCAGATTGTGATGGAAGTTGGTACTAGGCTCGGTCAACCTGGGTCTCAGACACTCTACAAGTTCGTCAAACATGGCTGGGGGCATCCTCATGAAGTGATGGAACACACGAGGGTCTTCATTCCTCAGCTCCACCATCAACTGGTCATACAGTCCAAACTCCATTCTTCTCACGATCCATCCTCAGACCCACACAGCTCTTGGACGTCTTCTTCTTCTCCTTCTGTATAAAAGTTGAAACAGTCTGAACAGGTTTTGGTTCTGGTGATGAATGAGCGCAGCTATCATACGGACTATGCCATCATCCATGGTGGAGAACAATTGATGATGTTGAAGACCAAGAGCAAGGGTGAAGAGGTTTGTACACCATGGCTGCGGGACTCATACTGAGATCGAGATGATTTTCTCCCCCTTTTTATAGGAAATATTGGTTGTCTGCTAGGTGTCCTTCTACATACTCTAGACATACTCCAGACATCCTAAATATCCGAGATA
This sequence comes from Laticauda colubrina, assembly GCA_015471245.1. Lineage (NCBI taxonomy): Eukaryota > Metazoa > Chordata > Lepidosauria > Squamata > Elapidae > Laticauda > Laticauda colubrina. Next base: position 33,848,130 of record BLBF01000021.1, on the reverse strand, counting down.
CATCCCAGATACAAACGTTTTGTCTATTTTTAATCCTTTATATACGAGATGCATACGCTTACATCCTTTCTATTTCCGTGCTACTAACGCTGTGTAGATGTTCCATGTACCTTTTGTTTCCTCCTTTCTTTCCATTTTCAGCTGCAGCAGATGTGAGTTGACGGGGTGGCCAGACGATGCAGAGAGGATACAGCAGACGTTTAATGGATGATAACGGACATAGAAGGTTTGTTGCCTGTATATGTCGCAGATGTACATCGTACGCGCCAGAAAGTTCATCCGTTCACAAAGTTTTGTGCAGCTCAAAACTTCTTGCACTGATGAAATTGCAGTGGATGGATGCTCGACAGATAGAGCGTATGAAACACGTATGCAATGAGTACACAACGGATGCATAGCGTTTTCCAACGGATGGCAAGCTTTTTTTAACGTTTTACATCCTCTTTGCATCTGTAAGTGCAGTGGGACCGGGCCTTTAAAAAGAACAAAACAGGGAGAGGCTGGTGCAAAAATCCAGCACTGAATGTTCAGCCAAGGTTTGGGCCAACAAAATTCAGCATAAGGAGAGAAGCAGTAAGCCAAGGTGAAGACTCCACATTTTGTGGAAACATTACAACCAGCAGGTGAGGCCACTCAAAACCTTAAGCCCATGTCACACTGCACCAACGGATGGAAAGAGGATGTAAAATGGAGAGAAACACTTGCCATCCGTTGGTTAACGTGATTCATCTGTTCTGTACTCACTGCGTCCGTTTTTCATCCTCTCTATCCGTCCAGCATTCGTCGATTGAGGTTCCATCCGCTCAAAAAGTTTTGAGTTGCTCAAAACTTTTTGAGCGTAAAATGTATCCAACGCATCCATTCTGCATCCGCAACGCATACGGGGAACATCCGTTCTACATCCATTATCATCCGTTACACGTCTGCTATATCTGCTAGGCATCCGCTGCGCATCCGCACAACTCAAATCTGCTCCATCAGAAAACGGACACAGGGAGGAAGTGAAACGGATGCGGAACGGACACAAAGCGTAAGTAGCACGGACGTAGAAAGGATGAAAGCGGATGCAGCTTGCATACAAAGCATTTAAAATGGAAAAAACGTTCGCAGAGGGGACCTATCTCGGATATTCAGGATGTCCAGAGGATGCCTAGAGGATGCAAAAGGACACATAGTGGAAAACCTATATTGACTATAAAAAGGGGGAGCAACTCACCTGCATCTCACTTTCAGTCCAGCAGCCCTGCTGTGCAGACCTCTGCAGCCTTCATCTGGCTCTTGCTCTTCCACAGCATCCAGTCATCTCCACCATGGATCATAACACACTCCTTTTGGTAGCCACCATCGTTCTACAACAGTGTGAAGCCATCTACAGGCTCTTTCAACTGTTCTATGGGAAGAAAATGAGGCGTCCAAGAAGTGTCTGGGTCCGAAGATGGATCGGGAGAAGAGCACAGTACGGACTGTACAACAAGCTGATGGTGGAGCTGAGGAACGAAGACCCTCATGCATTCCAGAACTTCATGAAGATGCCTCCAGCCATGTTTCATGAAGTTGTGGAGTGTCTGAGACCCAGGTTGACCAAGCAGAGCACCAACTTCCAGCCCAGCCTGGACTCTGAGCTCAAGGTGGCACTGACTCTGTGCCACCTGGCCTCAGGGACCACGTACAGGAGCATGCAGTATGGCTGGAGGGTGCCACACAACACCATCAGCATTGTGGTCAGAGAAGTGGTGCAGGCCATCATCGAAGAATACCTGGAGGAGCTCCTCCAGTGCCCCACCACTGAAGAAGGCTGGAAGAAAGTTGCAGAGCAGTGGTATCAGAGGGGAACTTCCCCCACATCGTTGGAGCCATAGATGGCAAGCATGTGCCCTGCAAAGCTCCAGCCAAGTCTGGGTCCACTTATTTCAACTACAAGGGCTTCTTCAGCATCATCCTCTTCACCATGGTTGATGCTGACAACAAGTTCATGTACATCGATGCTTCAGGCAACGGGTCAGCTTCAGATAGCCAGGTATACAACGCCAGTGACCTCAAAGATGGGCTGGAAGGCAACCTCATCATGGGCTTCCCAGATCCAGAACCCCTGCCCAACGACACGCAAGATGTCCCCTACTTCATCATGGGGGATGATGCCTTCTCCCTCAGAACCTACCTCATGAAGCCCTACACCTCCAGACTCCTCACCCGTGAAGAGAGGATCTTCAACTACAGGCTGTCCAGGGCAAGGCGGGTGGTGGAGAACGCCTTTGGCATCCTGGCCAACAGGTTACAGGTACTTCTCACCACCATGCAGAGAAGGAAAAGAAAGTTTTACTATGCTCCGTTTCATGCCAATATCTTAGAAATTAATTTGTTTCTTCTGTGCCTTTATGGATCTGTCAGTAAAATTATATTCTTGATAAAAAAAATGTCCCAAGAGTTTCTTTTGTTTTACATGCCAACAGGACCGTTGACACTCGGACCAAAATCTGTGAATTAAAACAACAAGGAAGCAGATGCAGGTTAGATATCAGGATAAACCATGGGGTATACCAGCTATTAGCCAATGGCACAGGCACCTTTAAAACCCTTTTATATGTTAAAAAATCAAATTTTATTTTAGAAAAACACAAAATATCATTAAAATACCAAAATGCACTACAATTACAAAATTATAAATTTTATTTTGTTTAACAGTTGTTAACCTTTATGAAAAAGACAGAAACCAGAAAAGGAGGAGAAAAAAATTAAAATCTATCTTTGTATTAAACTACAATAAACTTACTATATATTAAACTTAGCCAATGCTTTAACAGTAAATACTGTATAATATTGTAGTATTATCAGACAATATAGTATCCTCATCCTCATCACCACATCCTAAAAGCATACTCCACAATTTTTGGTCCACAGCTACACTCTTTTGTAGCATCCTTCCATTTAAGGTTGATGTTTTTCAGATCTTTCTGAAATGTTTGGTGCCAGATTTTCTTTGGCCTTCCTCTTTTTCTCTAACTATCTGGTGGTATCCAACTGATTGCAGTTTTTATTAGTTGTTGCTCATTCATGTAGATCAGTGCTGTCAAGCTCACAGCCTGCGGGCTGGATGTGTCACACACTGGCCATGCTCCCACTGGTTTAGCAAATGGGAAAAATCCCAATACGTCATATGACGCTGCCATGATGCCATGGACTTGACACCTCTGATCTAGATGAAGGAATAGAAGGAGAATTCATCAAGTTTACATCATGACACTAAGCTGGCAGAAATAGCCAATACAGGCTCAGAGATAGTCAATACAATGATGGGCTCAAAATCCATAAGGACCTCAACAAACTTGAACACTGGCCCTATCTAACAAAATGAAATTCAATGTAGAGAAAAGTAACTTTTTGCTCTTAGTCAAGAAAAACCAACTGTATAGGTACAGACGAGGTCAAATTGGCTCAATGTCAGTAACTGTGAAAGGAATCTTGGAGTCCAGATGGACAATCACTTAAATATGAGCCAACAGTATATGCAGCAGCAGCTAAAAAAGCCAATCCAATCCTAGGCTGCATTACTAGGATAGAATCAAGATTACATGTACCACTTTATAAAGCCTTAGTATAGCCACTGCCAGATCTGGCCCACTTAGATGCTTAAGAAAGAAAGACCCTCAACTCCATTTGGTTGAAGAGATATGTTCTTTTACTAAAGATTAGTGGTTGCAGCAAAAGCGAGGCTAAATCTGAGTATTCCTGTGCAAAAAGATTACCATTTTCCCCTTTCCCTTGGCCCTCCTCTCTTGACCAGTTCAACAGTGTTCAATAGGGACCCAGTTTGACATTTTGGGAACTGCTTTGAAGTTTGGTGCTTCTTGAAGCAGTTTCACATTTTGTTCCCAAGCCAGGCGTCCTTGGCAGCTGAATTATTCAGGTTTGACACCTCTGGTTTATGTCAGCCTGGTTCCCCCTTTCATCCTCTTCTCTCCAGCTCAAGCTTCCCACAGATTCCTTCTCTCCTCCTTTTTGGTTTATAGCAAGATGCCAGCCAATGCAGAGAAGTTAAGTGAAGCAGCTGAAGATGGCAGACCTGACAGCCATGTTTGGAATACTGCATCCAGTTTTGGTCACCACATTATAAAAAAGATATTGAAACTTTGGAAAGAGTGCAGAGAAGATCAACAAAGATGTTTCGGGGACTGGAAGCTAAAACATATGAAGAACAGATGGGTATGTTTAGTCTAGTGAAAAGAAAGACTAGGATAGATATGATAGCACTATTCCAATATTTGAGGGGCTGTCAGAAAGGGGGCGGGCAAACTATTTTCCAAAACATCAGAAGGCAGATCAAGAATCACCGGATGGAAACAAATCAAGGAGTTAAGCAACCTAGAACTAAGGAGAAATTTCCTAATGGTGAGAATAACCAACCAGAGGAACAGCTTGCCTTCAGAAGTTGTGGGTGCCCCATCACTGGAGGTTTTCAAGAAGAGACTGGACAGCTATTTGTCTAAAATGGTATAGTCTCTCCTGCCCAAGCAGGGGATTGGACTACAGGTAGTCCTCAACTTGCAACAGTGTCAGATCCATGTATCTTCAATGGAAGAAGAAAAGTGGGGGGGACTGATAAATAAATCCTTCTTGATGTAACCTGAATATATTTAATCTTATATCGAATTTGTATAACCTACACATGATACAATGGAGGGATGAAACCCAGATGGCTGGAACCTATCATCTCTGGGAGAGACAGCCAGGGGATAAAGAGACCATAAAAATTCCACAGTGAGATGTGTCCTGGGAAACCCTGAAAAAGATCTTTCTAAAAAGGGGGTGGGGGAATTAACATGTTGGCTCTTTGTTTTACTAAATACTCATCGATAAGGGGAGGGATTTTAAACTCCCTTATCTATCTTTGCATGCCTGAGAGACCTTAGAAACTGCTTTAAATCCCTACATGAGTTGTCTCATCTCAAGAAAGGATTCCTTTTGATACGTTTGGTTTTCAGAAGTTCATTCTTGTTAATTGAATGGGAAAAAGTTATGTAGCTTGACAAACAGTGTTTAGTGATTGTTCGAAGTTACCACAGCACTGGAAAAAAGTGACTTATGACCATTTTTCACACGTATGACCATTACAGTATTCCCATTCATTTGGATGCAACTGTTTCATATTTATGACAGTTCTAGTTTCCCAGGGTAATATGATTCCCTTTTGCAACTTTTCAACAAGCAAAATCAATGGGGAAGCCAGATTCACTTAACACAACCTTATTACTAACTTAACTGCAGTGGTTAACAAATGTGGCAAGAAAAGTTGTATAATGAGGCAAAATTCTCTTAATAAACTTCTCACTTGGCAACATAATTTTTGGGCTCAATCGTGGTCATAAATTGAGGATTATTTGTAGATGATCTCCAAGATCCCTTCTAACTCTGTTATTCTATGTTCTATGTTCTAGTGCACAATGTTTTTGAATAATGTTTGAGAACTGCCTTACGACTAAATCCTGGAATGATCCTTGTTGTAGTAACATGCAATTGTGTGCTATTAAACTGGTTCAGCCACAACTGGACAATGGATATTGTCCTAACAGATAGGAAGCAGCAGGTGAAGCTAGGCAGAATCACATCCGATACCTGTACAATCAGCACAGGAGTGTGCTTTCTCCACTTCTCTTCTCCCTATATACCAATGACTGCATCTCAAACAATCCATCTGTTAAAATACTGAAGTTTGCTGATGACACAACAACAATGATTGGTCTCATTCGAGACAACGATGAATCTGCATACACAGACAGAAGGTATATAGCTTGCCTCATGGTGTAACCAGAAGAATCTGAAACTGAACGCACTCAAAACTGTAGAAATGGTGGTAGACTTTAGAAGAAACCCTCCCATATTACCACCTCTTACAATATTAGACAACATAGTATCAACAGTAGAGACCTTCAAATGTCTAGGTTCTACTATATCACATGATCTAAAATGGACACCTAACATCAAAAACATCATCAAAAAGCACAACAAAGAATGTTCTTTCTGTGCCAACTCAGAAAGCTCAAACTGCCCAAGGAGCTACTGATACAGTTCTACAGAGGAATGATTGAGTCTATCATCTGCACCTCTATAATTGTCTGGTTTGGTTCTGCAACCCAACAGGACACAGATTTCAGAGGATAATTAGGACTGCAGAAAAAACAATTGCTACCCACCTGCCTTCAATCGAGGACCTGTAATACTGCACGAGTCAAAAAGAGGGCTGAAACAGTTTATGTCCAGGAGGGGTCTATAAATATTTTATTTATAGACCCCTCACATCCTGGACATAAACTGTTTCAACGCCTTCCCTCAAAATGATGCTATAGAGCCCTGCACACCAGAACAACTCAACACAAGAACAGTTTTTTCCTGAAAGCCATCACTCTGCTAAACAAATATTTCCCTCAACACTATTCAACTGTTACAAAGTCTGCATTACTATTACTGTTAATCTTCTCATCATTCCTTATCACCCATCCCCTCCCACTGTATGGCTGTAATTTTGTCACTTGTATCCTTATGATTTATATTGACTGTTTTCTAGTATGAATTGATTGCTGACTGTACCCTATGACTATCATTAAGTGTTGTACGTTATGATTCTTGATTCTTAATGAATGTATCTTTTATTTTATGTATACTTGAGAGTATTTATACCAAGACAAATTCCTTGTGTGTCCAATCACATTTGGCCAATAAACTATTCTATTCTATTCCATTCCATTCCATTCCATTCCATTCCATTCCATTCCATTCCATTCCATTCTATTCTATTCTATACTATTCTATTCTATTATGTTTCAGCTGATTGTTCCATGATATTACAACCACAGAGAAAATTGGATAGAACCAGAATAACAGGAAAAAAAGCAGGAGTTGATCTGTAGCTGAAGTTTTCTCTTATCCCAGACAGTCTCAAGCTTTTACTGTGTCTCACTGCCATAAATCAATAAAAATGAATTCCTCTTGCAAAATGAAAGAAATGCTGTCATGAAAATCACTGTCATTGAAATGCTTTCATGAAAATCAACAAAAGCCAATGTTGACTTTCCTCCTAACGCCTAACTCTCCTAACTTTTGCAGAGCCCCAGTTGAGGTCAGGATTTCAGCTGATCAATCATAGCCATTTGGAAACACTTATTTTATCTTCTTACCTGGAGAATTGGATCAATCTTCCAAAAGATCTAATGGAAGTGTTTCTGAAGGATAATGCTTCATGGTGGCTAGGATATTAGTACAACTCAAAGACATTCAACCAGTAATGAAGAACAATAGTTGCTGTGTTTAGAATATGAGCCCAAAGTAGTCACATTAGAAACCTATAAGACTGGAGGTGCTGTTGTTGTTTCACTTTATTTGAATTGCAAGGTATGGTTTGAACAATCCTTGCTTTATTCTTGCAATCCAACATGTAAGGCTCACAGTCTCTGTTGAGTTATATGTATTGAAAAGGAGAAGCCAGCTTTTCCTTAATAGAAAATAAATCAGTATAGAGGCACAAATAGATTAACATAGTTTTAAAAACAAGCTGATGTGATGTTATCTGGTAGTTCGAGAACAGATTTTAATGTTATCTGATAGTTTTAGAATGTGCTACTGATAAATACACAGTGCTGGTATATTTTTGATGTTAACAATCACTCAATAGAAAGGAAAATGTTATTTTTCAGGGTAGGTATTGTTTCACCTTTTAAGCCATGTTGAATAAGAGCACTAGAGTTTCTCCTCTCTCCTGTACCTTGCAACTATGGACAGAAATGAGGGAAAGATTTAACAAATTATCACTGTGGCTGAGGAAGGTGTTCTCTCATAAACATAATAAGCTATAGTTTCATTTGCCAAGAAAGTCAGGGAAGTTCAGCCAGTTCTACAAGGAAGGACAAGGGGAGATGTTTAAAGACACATAGGAACTACATAGAACCTTGGCTCTTTCCCATGAAACAGCAACAAAGAAGTGGAGAGTGAGTTGAACTCGGAACTTCCTCATATGTGTTCTTTAATTTTTGCAGGATGCATGGCTGTATAAATCAGAAATTTTGTTCTCCTCTTCAGTTATTCACAAAAAGATGGCATGTGATTGATTACCTAACAAATCCCAGTAGAAACAAAGATTATTTGCATTTTTTCATATAAGAATTGGAGGGCAATTTACAACATGTGAAGCTAATACCAAACAAATAACTTATGACTTATCATGACATTTGAGTTTAATTCCCTTGTGGGAGAAAAATGAGAATAGTGGATACTCAGATCTACTTTTGTTGGGAATTGAGAAGATTAAAATTGATTCATCACATTTCCTGTGCTTTGCCGCTTTTTCTTTCTGCTAGATATCCCATTGTGTGTACTTACTTTAGCTAAATAATCAATCTCATAATTGTGCGGCACAGCTGATGGTAACCCAGCTGATAGTCAGAAATACTGGTTTGGCTGAACCAGAAGATTTTTTTACTACTGGTTCTGCCAAACTGGACTGAACCAGTAGAATACCACTGATTTATACTTTCTCTTGGGCTTTGAACTTGAGTTTCCTGTTCCTGCAAAAGAACATGTATTCTATTAGCTGTTGTAGGGGTCATAGCTGGCTCTGTAAGCTGTCTGAGCTCCCAGGTTTGGTTAAAGTTTGGCTGATGCAGTGAAGAGGCTTGTTGGATTTTGCCTCTGAATAGACCTACCTATCTCTTTATCTTTTAAGTGCTGACATCTGCTATTAAACAAGGGTCCTGCTTTCCAAGAGCATATTTCTCCATTTCTCATCCAGGGAAAGATAATATTCTGGCTTTTTAAAATTTCTCAAAACATTTCATTCCTCTAGGAAAGGGGTAGGTGCTAACTTTCTACAGTGACAAGCCCAGGGATGGGCTACTGCGGGTTTGCACAAACCTGTAAATCCGACCCCTGGCTAGCCCCACCCACCCCACCCCACCCCACCTCTTCCCTCCAGGAGTCCCTACACAACCTGTTTTGGATGACAGGTAAGTACAGTGTCCATACAAAGGCTCGGGAAGGGTGAAAAATGGGCCTCCCAGAGGCTCCAGAAGGCCGGATGGTCCCATTTCTGGTCTCTGGAGTGCCTCCAGAGTCCGGGGAAGGCCATTTTCATCTTCCTGGATGTTCCGTCCGGAAAAACGCAAGGTAGAGTGGGTTCCAACAGTAAAAGTCTTTATTTAAACAATTCTTGTTAAACGGAACAGTTTGGCTCTAGCCGCGGCAGCCTTTATATACAACTTGCCTGCCGGCTTGTAGCCAATGACGGTTACTTGATTTTGCCGCCTTTTGGCGGCTCTTTTGGATTGGTTCCTAGTGAACCAATCCCTATGCTGGCTTTTCTAGCCAATCACATTCAAGGATTTGGAGTAAACTATTTTATACAGAACACCCCTCCCCCCTTGGTTTAGTCCTAGGTGGTGATGTAGTCACACAGGTAGGTGGGCTTCTTCTGATTCTACTGGACTTGTGCAGTTCATTTTTGCCGGAGACTTCAACTGGTTCGGATGGGGTTGCTGTCTCTCCGGCTCTTTTCCATGGAACTGCCTGGAAGGGTGAGTCGGCCATTTTGCTACCGCTTGAGTTTCTCAGGCCGGTGGTTTTGCTGCTCCCTCCTGGCTTCTCCGGGCAGGTTGAGCTGGCTTGGCTGGCCCCTTTGTCTGGATTTTCTTCACAAGTCTCATCTAACCGTAAGTTTCCTTTTTGCTCTTTTTGATTGGTTAGATGTTCTGGGTTTATTTTAAAAAGTTCTTTATTATTTTCTTGTATTTTTCCCCCCTCTTTGGTTTTGTTTTCATCGATTTTTATTATTTGTGGTTGTGAGTTTGTATTTCTTTCAATGTTTCAGGAATGAAGCTGGTCTATGTGCCGCTTCCATTCCCTGCCATCGTCTACGGTTAGTCGGTAGGATCGGGGGCCTGTGAGCTGTGTGATTGTGACTGGAAGCCATAAGGGGTCCCCGGTGAAATTTTTTGCATAGACTAGGTCGCCGATTTCAAATGTTCGGAAACGGCTGGAGGAGTTGGGGGGTCTTTCCAAAGTGTAATTTGGGTGCAACCTGTCTAATTGCGACCTAAGTTTTCTTCCCATTAATAATTCCGCTGGGCTTTTGTTGGTTACAGTGCTGGATGTGATATGTTGGAGGGTGAGTAGACAGTTAATTTTATCCTGGACATCCCCAAGGTCCATTTTCTCTAAACCCTCTTTAGTAAACCTGATCATTCTCTCTGCCCTACCATTTGCTGTCGGGTGGGCTGGCGCGGTCAGTGCATGGCATATACCTAGGGAGGCTAGGTATTGTTCAAATTGGATGGCGGTTAATTGTGGCCCGTTGTCGGACACTAGGACATCCGGCAATCCATGGGTTGCGAAGAGTTTGTTAAGTTGTTTAATGACCGCCTTGGTTGTCGTAGATGACATTACTACAACTTCCAGCCAATTTGAGTATGCATCTACGACAATTAAATAGGTATGCCCCCTAGTAGGACCCGCGAAATCAATGTGGATCCGAGACCAGGGGCCTCGTGGGGTCTCCCAGTCCCTTATGGGTGCTTGTGGTGGGGAAGGCCTGGTTTTCTGACATTTAGTACAAGTAGCAACCCAGTAATCGATGTCTTTATCTAGACCAGGCCACCAGACATAGCTTCTAGCTAGGCTTTTCATTTTTACAATACCAGGTGGCCTTCGTGAAGCATACCCAACACTCTAGTCTGTAGTTTAGGAGGGATTACTACCCGATCACCCCACAATAAACAACCTTTTTGAATTGAGAGTTCGGTTTGTCTGGTCCGGAAAGGTTTAAAGTTTTCAGTTTTTTGGTTTTCCGGCCAGCCTTTACCTACCCAGTTTAATATGCGGGCAGTCACTGGGTCATTTGCGGTGGCTCTGGCAACATCATTTGCAGATATTGGTAGTTCGGGGCATGTTTCTATTTGCAGGGTGGTCATTGTTGGCACCGGGTCTTCCTCTGTCATTGGCAGCGGTGCTCTGCTTAATGTGTCTGCATGGGAGATTTGCTTCCCGGGTCGAAGTGTCAATGTGTAAGAGTATGCTGCTAGGAATTCTGACCATCTAGTCATCCACGGGTATAAAATGTTCGGTGTAGGCTTGTTTCCCGCCAGAATTCCTAGTAACAGTTTATGGTCCGTTACAATCAAAAATGTTCTTCCATGAAGGTATTCGTGAAAACGTTTCACTCCGGCGACGATTGCCAGGGCTTCTCTGTCTAGTTGACTATAATTACGTTCGGTTTTAGACAGAGTCTTTGAGTAATAAGCGATGGGTGCCTCTCTCCCATCTGGCAATTGGTGGCTCAGGATGGCACCAACTCCGAACGGTGAGGCGTCACAGGTTACCGTCAATGGAAGTGTGTTACTAAAACTGGATAAGAACGGTGTTTGATGTTGATAATTTTTTTATTTTCTGGAATGCCTTTTGCTCTCTATGACCCCAAGTCGAATTAGTTTTCTTATCCAGCAAACGGTGTAATGGTTCCGCTATTGTTGCTTTGTGGCGGAGGAATACGTTATAGAAATTTATTAGACCCAAAAATCCCTGCAATTCCGTTTTGTTTTTTGGCTGTGGTGTGTCTTTAGTGGCTTTGACTTTTTTTTCAGTAGTGTGTATACCCTCTCCGTCAATTAAGTAGCCCAGAAATTTGACGTGATCAGTCATTAAGCAGCATTTTTCTTTTTTAACTTTCAGACCAGATTCTCTAAATTTTGTTAGTACATCTCTTAGTCTTTTTTCTAGTTGGGTTGTATCTTTAGCCGAAATCAGGACGCCGTCAAAATATGGTACGACCCCTTTTATTCCATTTAATAGGCGTTCCATGAGGCTTTGGAAAATGCCTGGGGCAACGCTTACTCCAAATTGAAGTCTGTTACACTTGAATGCCCCTTTGTGAGTCACTATTGTCTGTGCCTCGGCCGTTAAGGGGTCTATTGGAAGCTGTTGGTAAGCTTGTGCTAGATCTAGTTTGGCAAAAAATTTTCCTCCCCCGAGTGAGTGAAGCAAATGTTGTACAACTGGCACAGTTGTGCACTTTGTTGTAGCACATGGTTCAGGGTAGCCTTGTAGTCTCCACAGATGCGTACCGACCCGTCAGGTTTAACCGGTGTTACTATTGGCGTCTCCCATTTAGCATGGTCAACAGGTTCCAAAACCCCTTGGTCAATTAATTTATTCAATTGTTCCTCTATTTTTGCTTTTAATGCAAAGGGAACTCGTCTGGCTTTTAATCTTCTAGGGGCTACCTGGGGGTCTAAGCTAAAGGAAATTGGGGTCCCCCGATACCTGCCTAGGGTGCCATCAAAAACGTCCTGGAACTCGTGGATCAGGTTTTCTTCCCAGTCGGTTTTGGCCACTCGGTCCACTCCGGTCATTCTGATGCCCAATGGTGCGAACCATTCGATGCCCAGGAGGCTGGGTCGGTCTTGGTTGACTCTTGTTAAAGGCAGGAATTCAACATGCTGCTTGTAGGCAACTCGGAAATATCCTAGACCTACCACAGGGATTCGATTCCCCTGGTAGTACTTCAGAGTTAATTTTTGTTTCTGGAGTTCTTTTAGTTTGATATTTGGGACCAGTTGTCTGATTGTGTCCCATGACACCATTGACAGGAAAGACCCTGAATCGACTTCCATCTCACAGGGGCTGCCTTCAATTTTTACGATGATTTTAACTTTTTTTCCGCTTTCCATCTGAGAGCTTCTGATAGTGACAGTTTGATGGGTCTTTTCTCGGTTACTGGCTCGTTTGTTCCGCTGCCACTTTCTCTCGGCTTGTTTTGATTCAGCTTGTGGGGGAGAGTTACTTCACCTGTTAGGGCTGTTATTTTTTTGATTCCTACAGACTTTCTCGATGTGTCCCTTTTCTTGCAAGCTCAGCAGATGGCATCAAGGAATCTGCAATCAGCTCGAGGGTGGTTTCCTCCGCAATCGGCGCATTCCCGCCAGTTTCTTTTTTCGCGCCTTTTTTTGTTGGCGTACAGGCGGTGGACCTTATCATCATCCTCTCCAAATTCTGATGTCTCATCAAAATCTTCATGGTGTGTAGTGGCGGGAAATTGCTTCTTTCCTCTGGTTAGGCTCGTTTCGTCATTATTCGCGTTCATTTGTTTCATGGTGGCCGCTGACTTTTCCACGGCTTCTGCGGCTGTGGCTTCTGTGATTGCTTCAGCCACGGTTATGTTGGATTTATTTAGCAATTTACTTTGTAAATTAGAGTCTTTTAAACCGAATACCACTCAATCTCGCATGGCTTCAACTAAGTTCAGGAACTCGTACCCTCCCCCCAGTTGTCGGAGGGCTGCCACAAAATCAGCGATGGTCTCACCTTCTTTTTGGTCCCTTCGGTAGAATTCATGACGTTTGATGAGATTTGACACCACTGGTGCGTAGTGAGCCTTTAACATTCACTGGAGTTCAGGCCAGGTTATTTGTTTTATGTCTCTGGGCTTCGCCAATGCTTTGGCCATCTTAAACACAGTTGGTCCGCAATGCGTTAAGAAGACAGCCCTCTTACACTGGTCTGAGATCTCTTCCATCTCATTACTTTCTAAGTACATTTGGAAACGGTCTACGTAGGATTCCCAATCCTCTTCATTGGTATTGAAGAGTGCGGGCAGTGCATTATTTCCGGCCATCGCTTCAAGCCTGGATTTCAATTCGCCGCCTGCACAGTCTCACGTTTTAGGACGATCCCATCCTCATCGCCAGTATTCTGTCCGGAAAAACGCGAGGTAGACCGGGTTCCAACAGTAAAAGTCTTTATTTAAACAATTATTGTTAAACGGAACAGTTTGGCTCTAGCCGCGGCAGCCTTTATATACGGTTTGCCTGCCGGCTTGTAGCCAATGATGGTTACTTGATTTTGCCACCTTTTGGCGGCTCTTTTGGATTGGTTCCTAGTGAACCAATCCCTATGCCGGCTTTTCTAGCCAATCACATTCGAGGATTTGGAGTAAACTATTTTATACAGAACACTGGAGCCTTGAGAAAAGCCTCTGTAGCCTGGGAGTGCAAAAAATGGGCCTTCTGGAATTCCAGAAGGCAGGAAATGGGCCTATTTCTGGCCTCCAGAAGGCCTTCGGGACCTAGAGAGGTTGTTTTTGCTTTCCTGGAGGCTTGAGGAAAACCTCCAGAGCTTCTGTTTAATTAATGATCTTCTTTTTGTTTGTTTTACTATTTTATAATAAGCCATGCTATTGCAAGCTCCACATTTTAAAAAATAAGAATAAGAGGAAGCATGGGTCAAGAAAGAGCAAATTATGTGTAATTAAAATATGTGCATTTTGGGTCAGATCTTGCTTTTCTTTTGCTGCTATCATTTCAAACTCAGTAAAAGTACCTCTTCAATGGAATTGGGTTTTTTTTCCCTGAGTTTTGAACAGAGGCAGGTCTGACAATATGCTTTGACTGAATTATTTTCAGACTTTTTACATTGGACTCTCATTAGTGGAACTATATTTCCACATCACTCACAACACACTTTCCTTGACTGCCTTGGGCCCAGCTGACGCATTAAACAGAGCAAACTATTCAAGGACCAAGAGTAGGTAAACTTGCTCACCAAGGCTCTATGTGATGCTGAGATCAGTCAGAAACCTTGGTTAGCCTTCATACCCTGTTTTGCCTTGCGAAAGTCAACCTTGTGATAGAAGGACGTAAGCAAAGGCAATAATTTTCTCTTGCTTTTGGCTTATCTTGTGGTAAAATTGCTGCTACAATTTTCAGGGTTTTCCAAAATGGAAAAACATATAAAATTCCATTTATTTTAGTATAGAGGCATTGTTGCTGATTCTAAGATTCATCTATATGTCTATAGATATATATGTCTATATCTATATTACCTGCGCACATGTAATCACTATGTTATGAACTTTTTGTTCATATAAAATGCTCATGTGGAGAGATATGTTGATAAGGATCTGTTTGGTTAATCTACTCTTGCACAGGCACATTTGTTCATTTTGGTAAGCTACAATATGCTTTGCTGTGTTTAGAGCAGGCCTGTCAAACTGGCAGCCTGTGGGCCAGATGGGCCATGCCCAATCCGGCTCCACAAAGGCAAAAACTATCGTGATACATCATGATACATCACATGATGTGATCAAGTTTGACACCCGTGGTTTAGAGTGTGACCTAAATATCTGACCTAATAAATAGCCCCCCTCTCATGAGTGAAACTTTTCACTAGAATTTGCTTCACACAACCATGAACAACCATGCTGGTTTCGTTGAATTGCTCAGTTGGAAGGGGCCACTGAGTTCAATGTCCTATTCAGTAAAGAAGTTGAAATAAAAGCATCTTCAGATCTTCTAAAGGGGAGTCCAATACTTCTTTAGGAAATTGGTTCCCGTCAGATCCGTGTATCTGTCATTTCTTCACTAGAATAAGAAAAGGGAGGGGGGAGGCTGATAAAGAAATCTTTTCTTGATGTAACTGAATATATTTAACCTTATATTGAATTTGTATCACTCACACATGATACAATGGAGGGAGAAAAGCCAGATGGCCAGAACCTATCACCTCTGAGAGGCACAGCCAGGAAATGAGAAGAACATAAAAATTCCACAGTGAGATGTATCTGGGGAATCTCTGGAAAAAGTTTGTTCTAAAAAGGGGTTGGAGGGAAATTAGGTATGTCCTGGGAAACTGTGAGAAAGATCGTTATTACAGAAGGGATGGGAGGGACCTCAGACACTGCTTTGAACTCCTACAATAATTGTCTCATCTCAATAAAGGATTCCTTTTGATACGTTTGATTCTCAGAAGTTCATTCTTGTTAATTGTATGGGAAAAAGTTCTGTAGCCCTGACATAAAGCAGTGTCAGCAATAGAGGTCAGCCCAGAGAGGAAATTAAAAAAAAACCTTCACTTTACTGAGGGGACCCTGCAAGAAAGGAAAATGTCTAAGTACAGCAAGGACCAAGGGGAAGCTGAATGCTGGGGAGAAACATTGACAGTTACCCAGACAGATACTGACTTGATGCATCCCATCGAAGATAGCGAAGCTGTCTACAAAACCTCCACAAAGCCCCGGTGGTCTATAGGTATAGGAAAAACAGACAGCTGGGATGGAAGAACCAGAGGAGTAACCCTCATTCACTGGGGCAATCATAAAACTGGGTGGAAATTGGAGCTGGAGGCCCTATCGAATCAGGAAAAATGGGATGAGGAGCCACCGGCCGATGACTGAATGAGACGGTACATAAATCGCCTCGTGAGGGAAATCCTGGAGAACCTCGATGTGAGGGATGCACCAGGATGACAACGCAGGACAGCATGGGAACCAGAAAATGAGAGAACCTGAACTGCCACCCTGGATCCAGAGGAGATTGAGGGGGCAGAGGGACAAGCCGAAGAACCAGCAGCCATACCAGGTACCTGACTCCTAAATGCCCTAGATCAGGGGATTAACCCTGGCCAACCCAGAAACATACAACTTCAGAGGAAGATCCTGCCCTTGGGGGTAAAATTCGATGGAGACTTCCAGAAATTGGGATTTTTCTTGGCGTAAATGCTCATCTACATGCAAGAATATGGGCGGGATTTCCCAACCCAGGGATCGTGAGTATGAGTTGTCACCCTGGCCCTTGAAGGGGCAGCAGCCAGATGGATGGTGATGCTCCACAACATCAACTCCCCAGAATGAAGAAACCTTGATTGCTTCATGACGGCCTTACGCCACCGCTTCGAGGACCCCCTCATTGATAGAAAAGCTCGCGACCGCATAAAAGTTGTAAAACAAGGCCGTCGCCCAGTAGCAGAATACACCAAGGAATTTCGTGACCTAGTCGTCCGGGTAAACTGGCCAGAGGATATCCTAATCTGTTGGTTCAAAGATGGACTAAATGATGACCTATATGCTGCCTGCCTGGCCCGTGGGGCCCCAAACTTCTTGTACGAATAGTACACGATGGCAGAGGAGGCAGAGAAAGACATGACTCAAAACCGATACCACACGGGCAAGTCTTGGAAAAGATCCCCACCCCAGGGGAAACGGGAAGTCTTCAAACCCCAATCCACCATGACCCCAAGAACGTCTGGTTGCTTTAAGTGTGGAAAGGAGGGACACCACAGAGCAGAATGCCGTTCGAAGACCCCTGCCAGAAAGCTAGACCACCCATCAGAGGAGAAACCTGGAACATCCAGCCCTCAAGGAAAGGAGACTGGCCTGAGAGGCCGAGTAGATGTGGGATTCCGATTGCCCCCCAACCCTGAGGAAGATTCCCAAACGCTTTGAGGGGACCTGAGCCAGTCCGAAAGCGATTTGGAAGTTGACCTGCTGGTAAGCAATCCAATTGAACCAATCACCCTACCCCTGAGACTGTTTATCCCCAGCTGAGAGAAGGGGGAGGAAGTTGCAGCATTGCTGGATTCGGGATGCACCAAATGTCTAATAAACCCCTCCCTTGTTTTGGGAAGCCAACTGAAAGAAATGGAAAATCCCATTGCTTTCTGCCAATTAGATGGAACTATAGCGGGGGGAGCCAGCCAGGTTTACCACAGAACCATTGAAAGTAAGACTAGGGAACCATAGGGAGATACTCACATTCATTGTAGTCCCAGGAACTGAAGAGCTGCTAGTCCTAGGTCTCACATAGCTGTGGAAATGGAATCCAAAAATAAATTGGAGGAGAGGAACCGTACAATTCCAGAGAGACGTAGTATTTGCAAAAAGCTCAGAGGAATGGATAAAGAAAGGGACAGAGAACAGAGAATCAGCCATGACCGGACAGTCGGCTGAACCCATTAACATCCCCAATGAGTACCAGGATCTGGCCCAAGCATTTAGTGAGGAAGCTTGTGATGAACTCCCACCCCATTGATCCACAGATTACGCTATCAAAATCCTACCAGGAGCTAAACTTCCCAAACCACAAATGTACTGCATGTCTCTCAGAGAACTGAAAGAACTCAGAGCATTTATCGATAAAAACTTAAAAAGGGGCTTCATCGAACCTGCCCAACCAAAAATAGCTGCCCCAGTGTTATTCCATGAAAAGAAAGATGGCTCTGTACGCTTGTGTGTTAATTACAAAAAAATTAATATAATTTGCATAGATAATATGTATCTACTCCCCCTTATGAAGGACATGTTAGCCCACCTCTGAAAAGAATTTTTTTTTCAAAGTTAGACCTACGAGAGGCATATTACTACATCAGAATAAAGGAAGGGGATGAGTGGAAGACAGCTTTTAACACACCATTGGGATGCTACCAATTTAAAGTGCTCCCCTTTGGACTGCAAGGAGCGCCTGCCATGTTTATGCAATTGATCAGTGATCAATATATAAAGGGGTTCTAGTGTATCTTGATGATATTTTAATCTACATGGAAATGATAGAACACATCAAGCTACTCCCTGCAGTCCTCACAAAACTCTTAGATGCTAAATTATATGCAAAACTCTCTAAATGCAAATTCCACCAAGAAAAAATTGACTATTTGGGGTATAGAATATCCCACGAGGGAATAGGGATAGACCCACAGAAAGTAAAAGCTGTACTGGACTGGGACCCACCACACACCCTCAAACAACTGCAAAGCTTCCTGAGGTTTGTGAACTTTTATCGCCAATTCATTCCAACTTTTGCAAACATCACCCTACTTATCACGAACTTGCTAAAAACGAAGGGGGGGGGGGGAGAGAAACCCAAACCAAGGCAACCCCTTATCTGGACAATGGAATGCCAAGCAGCATTCAAGAAGCTCAAACATCTATTCTCAGCAGAACTGATCCTTAAGCACCCAGATCCTGAATAACCTTTTGTCATCCAAGCAGATGCCAGTGATGTTGCAGTTGGAGCAGTCCTCCTCCAAAAGAATGGAAGTGGACAATTACAACCATGCACTTATACATCCAAGAAACTGACAGAAACCAAGAAAAGATGGGCCATATGAGAGAAAGAGGTATATGCTGTGTGGTGGGCAATGCTAATATGGAGACATTTCCTGGAAGGAAACCAAATCCCCTTTGAAGTGTGGACTGATCACAAAAATCTGGAAGCCCTGAAAAATCCACGGAAATTCTTCGAAAAACAAGCAAGGTGGGCTCAATACTTTCAATGTTTTAATTTCATTCTCAAATATTTTCCTGGGAGAAAGAACTTCTTAGCAGATGCACTGTCCAGAAAACCCCAAGACAACAGCAAAAAGATTCAGGTTATAAAACCGATGATCCAACTGACCCAACTAGCAGCCAAAGTAATCACCCGGGCACAAGAGAAGAAAGAATCATCCATGACTGAAGACACAATGACGTCAATATTTAAGGAGGCACTACTTAAGGACAACTGGCTCCAGGCTAACAAAAACACTTGGTTACTCAAAGATGGACTGGCTTGGGTAGAAAACAAACTTTATGTCCCTGCAAGCCAGAGAATGGACCTCATGAAACGCTGCCGGGACTCCAAAATAGTGGGACACTTTGGGTTTGTAAAAACCCTGCACCTCATCCAAAGACAATTTTGGTGGCCGTCCCTCAAAAAAGACATTGAAATCTATGTTGCAAGCTGCCCCACCTGTGCTGCTGCAAAGAGAAGACAAGGAAAATATCCTGGACTTTTACAAACAGTAGCAGACCCTTCTACTCCCTGGAAAGAGATCTCTATGGACTTTAAAATGGAGCTTCCCGAAAAGACTGTAAATACTGTCATTGGAGTTGTAATTGATCTTTTTTCCAAACAGATTCACTTTATTCCATGCCAAAAGATCCCAACTGCCAAGGCATTGGCAAAGATGTTCCTAATACACATTTATCGCCTTCATGGAACTCCCCAGCGGATTATCTCAGATAGGGGTGTTCAGTTCACAGCCAATTTTGGCGGTCATTTTTAAATCTATTAGGCTTCACCCAGGGATTGTCGTCAGGAAATCAACCCCAGACTGACAGATCGACAGAGAGAGTGAACAGCATATTAGAACAATATTTAAGATGTTTTATTAATTACCAACAGGACAATTGGACTCACCTTCTTCCTTTTGCAGAGGTAGCATACAATAACTCAGTCCATAGTAGCACGGGGTTCACCCCATTCCAGGTAGTCACGGGCCAAGAATTCAACCCCATGCCGGAGCTACCCACCAAAGAACCTGAAATCCTCTCCCTTAAGGATGGATAATTTACAAGCCATGTGGCCAGTGCTAAGATTATCTTTACAGGAAGCTAGAGCAGTTTACAAAACTCAAGCAGAAAAAAAACATTGTGAACCTAAACCTTTCAAGATTGGGGGTTGTGTATATTTGTCCACCAAATTCTTAAAATCATTACAACCCTCTAAGAAATTAGCACCAAAATTCATTGGCCCAGCTTATACTTGCTTATTGAATGGAAAAAAGTTCTGTACCCTGACAGTTCCATTATCAACCTGCTCTAATAATTAAGCAGGTTCTTCTAACACTTGTTTGTTTGGATATTTGCTTTATTTGTGTGAATCCAACCATTGTGGTTCTTCAACTGTGATTTTTAGTTCAGTGTTTTGCAACAGGTATTTCTTCCTACCCAAGAGGAAGAGGAAGTTCTGCTAGTTTTGATGCCTGGAAACCCCAGATAAGCTTTCAGCTACATTTCTAGGAGGAGAAGTATTAGCAATATCTTGAAGTTCCCATTAATGCTCTGGAGGGAAATGTTTGGCAAGTTCTTTGTTTTGTTGCAGTTTCCCCTTTTAGGATCAAAATCCTTTTTATATACCATCTTGCTACCAGGGAATGCTTTATGTGACACCAAAGAAAGAAAGTTGGCTTGTGTCCTGTCTTTGCAGACCTTATTTATTTAATTAAGACTTTATTTGTTTAATTCAATTTTGATGTGCCCAACTCCAACTGAGCTTATAAACTGTTATTGAACAATAACTTTTAATGTGACTAAAGGAGAGGAGTATTAAATATGTGGTCAAAGTCATATTGTCTGCTGCAGTTTCAGGTTAATATGTCTTATATTTTCATTTTTCCTGGAAGAGTTCTTGGCCCTCATAGAAAACCCTCAGAATTCTTCATTGGTATCCAAGGAGAAAGTATTCCCAGGGACAATACTGTTGTGCTGTAAAGTGGAAAAAGAAATGCTAAAACAATCTTTACTGGTACGAGATAGACATCTCAAATACAAAGCACTGAGAATAAATATTACTTATTGTAAAATTTCATCAGAAATTTGTGGCTTTAAAATTGTATTTCATTTTTTGATCATAATGTATTAAGTAACACATTAAACATTTATGAGAAGTAAATATGTATGGTGGATCTACTCTGGGGGAAACAAATGACTGTGACATTTATTGTGGCATTACTTTTTCATCAAACAAGGACTTAATGCAGAAAAGGGGAAGCCTCTTGAATCAAGTATTTGAATGTTGGTCCAATCATAACACAATTATCTTCAAAAATATAACAGTGTCTCTTTCTCAAGTAATTTAAAAATAGCGTCAGAGCAGGTTGACAGCAGACTTGTACCTTAATATTTTGTAAATATTGTCAGAATATTCATGAACTGGTAGAGACATGGTAACAAGGTCAGCCAATGAGGACTGTTTTGGAAACAGAAACTTAAGGAAAGAGTCTGAGCATGGCTTAACTCTGTGCTCAGCTCTAAAATAAAACTAGTCGGGACTTGTCTGTCTGCTGAACTGAAACTAAGAACTTACAATCTCTCCTCTCTACCACATTGGAATAATCACCTGTTGGTATTGTACATTTACTTCATGTGTTATTATGTATGTTAAGCCTGGGTTCCCCAACCAGGGTTAGGTAGACAAGCTAAACA